>JAOANR010000005.1:44684594-44821062 GCA_030278955.1 Hygrophila difformis | reverse complement strand
CACCCCAGTACTTCCTGAGCTTAGAAGTGGTAGGTGGACCCCCATATTCACCTGGGGCAACCCCAGTCGACCACTTCATTGGCTTCTTGTTTGGCAGTATAATCTTGGTTGGTGGTCGTGATGATGAAGCATTTGGAGAATCCTGGGAAGCGGGTGTGGCAGTTGAGGTCACCGAGAGGCAGCAATTCACCACCGCCATCATCACTCTGTTTTCCATTAAAAACATGATTCTATTTATATAGATTCAATCAGAAATCAGAAGTCTAAGCTCAAGACAGTTAGGATACTCAGTAGTTCTAAAGTGGGAGGCTACAGCAAATAAAAGTGTCAAAGGCAAAGAATTAAAATTAGAATATTCTCCAAGACATATTCTCATAATTGAGAAGGGTTGCTAATTAACTCTCCTAAAAGTCAAATTGTTGGGGGAGGAGAATCACTTGACATATATTTGTCTCAACACGCACAAGGTGACTTAACTTTACATGTGAACAATCAACTCAAGGTAGCTTAACTCTATATGCGAACACAGGGTAAACAGACCCAAACAGGATAGCTGAACTCTACATGCGAACACAGGATAAACACAGGATTAGTGGACAACTCACCTAAAAGCTCAACCTAATAGGGAAGAGAAGCACTATGAGTGTCAACATGAAGGAACAATTACATCATTGAAAAATTGCTGTAGACTGACAACCACAATATATGTGATTTTTTCTTATAAGAATCATGCATTTTGCATAAACAATTGACACACAATATATTTTCTTGAAACTTCTAGGACAAAAGAAATAGTATCACCAACACAAGGGGAAAAAAAATCCAACTCTTCAAGAAAGCACAAGAACCAATAATTTGCACTGACACCTAAATGAGTACAGTTAAACATTTGCAACATAACTTCTGTAAGCTTTAAATTACAACTTAAACATTTGTCAATGAAGTCTAGCTCAATCCTTAATGCATGAAATATTGATATCAAACTATCGGAGTACCCCAATGGAGACATCTAAAAAAATAACTGATCCTTTTCGCCCATGCAAACAAAGAATATGTAATCTTAACTCTATATGCGAACACAGGGTAAACAGACCCAAACAGGATAGATTAACTGTATATGCGAACACAGGATAAACAGAGGGTTAGTGGAGAACTAACCTAAAAGCTCAACCTAATAGGGAAGAGAAGCACTATGAGTGTCAACATGAAGGAACAACTCCATCATTGAAAATTGCTGTAGACTAACAACCACAATATATGTGATTTTTTCTTACAAGAATCATGCATTTTGCAAAAACAATTGACACTCAATATATTTTCTTGAAACTTCCAGAACAAAATAAATAGTATCACCAACACAAGGGAAAAAAACAAAAAAACAAAAAAACAAAAACAAAAAAAAAACAAAAAAAAAAAACAAAAAACAAAACAAAACAAAACAAATTTTCCAACTCTTCAAGAAAGCACAAGAATCAATAATTTGCACTGACACCTATGCAGAGTACATTTAAACATTTGCAACATAACTTCTGTGAGCTTTAAAGCACAACTTAAACATTCGTCAATGAAGACTAGCTCAGTCCTTCATGCATGAAATATTGATCTCAAACTATCGAAGTACCCCCAATGGAGACATCTAAAAAAATAACTGATCCTTTTCGCCCATGTAAACAAAGAATACGTAATCATAACAAAATTCATAAAGTTGCAGTTACTTGTGATCATCAAATTGTATGTGTGCATTTTAAATTTGAGCTTCTAATAAAGTCCGTTTTTGTAGAGACAATGCTTTCTTTATATAGTTGTATAAAATCTATCCCAAACAAGAGCAATCTATTTGAGTAATCTATCCGGTCGATATTTTTCAATATATTGAACACACGGACATGCACATACTGAATAATCATCAGTTTTATGTTTACAAGAGCGAATTTCATGCTATTTGCTCTCCCATAAACTGGCAAACGAGAATAAAGGTTAGGCAATCAGGTTTCGGGAATTATTCAATGCCATAATTGGTTCTTGGCGTAGTACTTTTAAATTCCATATCAAATAACCATAACACAGTGGTTGTCAAATAAGTACAGAGTCAGCACTCTATTACCTGTGACAATGGGTGGGTACAAGGTTAGGCAATCAGGTTTGGGGAATTCAAATTCTGAGCTAGGACCCGACCCAAAATTGATCGACTACCTTCCCAGGTTTTGAGTAACATGAATTACTTTACGAAGTACGGATATAATTGGTTAAAAAGAAACGAAAGGCCAAAGTACGGTTACAAAAGCTCAAAAAACAAACACGACTATGAAAATAATAGATAACAGCACTTATTCCACTGCTGAAACTGGAGACTTTTTTTTACTACTTATTTCACATTCCTCATCACACAACCTAGTCAAATTTGTGCCCCAAGGATC
This sequence comes from Hygrophila difformis, assembly GCA_030278955.1. Taxonomy (NCBI): domain Eukaryota; kingdom Viridiplantae; phylum Streptophyta; class Magnoliopsida; order Lamiales; family Acanthaceae; genus Hygrophila; species Hygrophila difformis. The sequence continues at coordinate 44,818,645 of JAOANR010000005.1, read as the reverse complement.
ACTACCTGGGAAGCTGCACAAGAGCTCCTATCCTTCCATCACCTATCCACAAACCAGTAAAAAGTAGCTTCAGTAGATCCCAAATATTTTGTGTGCGTGTGGGCGTTTTTTTTTTTTTTTTTTTTTCCTCCCCTAACCAACTTCAGTTTGGATTGCCTGCCCTTGTATTACACATTGTAGTCAATAGCGGATAGCGGGATTACCGCTATTTGAAAATTTTATTATATAATAATATATAATACGTTATATATATATATATATATATATCACTCACATAACTAATATTCAAACCTGTATAGACTAAAATAAGTGATAAAACATGCATTAAAGAAAATCTATTGACATAACAAGTAAAACAACAAAAAAAAAAGAGAGAGAAGAAAGGCGGAAGAAGAATGGAGCAGAGAAGCAGATGAGGGAGAAATAAGACAAGGGAGAAAGAAAACAGTAAAAAGAAGGGAAGTAGACGAGTCTGGCAGCAAATAATAAAGAGAGCTAGTCCAACGGTTTAGTTGACTTTTTTATTTATTTAATATGGTATAGTATTTGGGGAAAGTAATATAGTATGGTATAGTTTATTACTGGAGTAGTTAAGAACGTGTTTCCCCAGACCCAAAACCCCGTCGTCTTCTTCCCTTCCTCCAGAACCGCTCCAGAACCCGCTGCTCCTGCTGCTGCCAATCGCCACCTGCTCTCAACCCGACCCGGTTTCTGCTGCGGTGAAGAAGCCCTAGCAGTCCCCGCTCCTCCGCGAACCGCGCCGCTGAACCACTGCGAACCTCCGCGATGCCGCTAACCACCAAATGTGGTGGAGCGTGGCGGGTGTAGCGGCCACCTCTCATTCCGCTCCGCTATAGCGGGATAGCGCCGCTACAGGCCGCTATTGACTACTATGGTATTACATCTCAACCTACTTAAAATCAGTGAAAGATTGAGAACAACAAAACACAAAAGGTGGAATGAAGAAAGAATTTAGAGGAAGTTAAGAAAGAAAAAGACAACCCATGTTGTAAAATATTACAAATCCTAATTACATACTTCCTCCGTTTTTTTTAAACCTTACACTTCTCATTTGCACGTGTGCCAATGCACATTTTCAACGATTAATAACTCAAGTTCAGTACAAGTAAAAATTCTAAAAATTTGATATTTAAAAATTACAAGATGAGACGAATCCAACAAGATCTCACTTGCCTATATTTTGTCTTCTGTAACTATAACAAAAATAGAAGTCAAAGTGCTACAATGATCAGTAAAAAAATTCAAAACGTAAAATTTAAATTAAAAAAAAAAACAAAACAAAAACGGAGGGAGTAATACATAGGCAAAACTATATGAAAAGAAAACCCCCAGGACCTAGTATAGATAAATAAACTTGTTTTCCTGAATAATTAACTCATTTATTTGCTTAGCACCCAGTCCGATAAAAACTCTTTTCACAATTATATATATGCCAAAATGTTGTTTCACGAAATGAATAAGATTAGTTTATGCATGTCATCAATAACAAATCAAATGACTTCAGAGATATCTATCCAGAGAAGATTAAAATCTAGAGCGCAACAATTCTACTAATCAATATACATAAACTTTTTTGAAGTCAAAACTATATGTTTGGCGTTACAAATATGGGAGATTAACACTAGGGTGACTTCATAATTTTAGCAGACAAAAATATCGGAGTAAAACTCTTCTAACTTGGGAGAAATACCACAGGGATTGGACATGCATTGTAGGACAGAATAGTTAACATAATACTAACATAAAAGGCAAGGTGCATGCAACCTCTTATGTTTTTCAATAAATGCATGTAATCTTTGGAATAAACTTTTTGGATGACAAAATTAACCTCTCTTAAAATAGAAGAAGATTCCGTTTTCATGCTCGCTACTGTAGAAATATTTAAAACATACTAACATAAAAGGCAATGTGCTTGTAAACTCTTATGTTTTTTAATAAATGCATGCCTGAGGAGTGTCCATGCCTAAGAAGGGGACTCAATATAAAACTCGGTGAGTTTAGAATGCCTGGAAGAGTTTTTAGGCATGACCTTCCCTAAGAGATGACTAATTTGGCAGTTGATTTTCAATTGGGCCACTACTAGCTGTTCGAATGTTACTTTAAGGCACTATGGCACCATCATGGTGAAAAGCTACATGCCCATAACTGAAAAATTATACATGATAAAACATGCCATTTTTAGGAGGTGAAAACAGGCAAAGGAGGACTCCCAGCATTGGCCCCTGAGAATGTAATGGATCTGAGAACAGAGTTATTGAAGTCCCACATCGAATGTTGAATGGGATTCCCTAGGAAATGGGTCAATCCACTCATTACCAATTGGTTTTTGGTTGGAAGCCTTGTCCCATCTTTAACATGGAACTGGTATAAGAGCCATGGTGCCCCTATTGGGTAGGTCCTAGGTGGGACTAGGTTCCAAGATGAGTTTCATCTCGAGGGGGGTGTTGAGTCCCACATAGAAGGTTGAGTAGGATACTAGGATTCTCCCTGATTTATATGGGACAGGGCCAATCTACTAACTGCCAATTGTTTTGAGTTGGAAGCCCTTGTCCCGCTTTAGCAAGAGTGAATGAAGAGAGTTATCAGAAGGAAAACAATCTGCGTGATAATGAAGCTAAGTTTCATACAACAAAACATTAGTCCTTTTTTACAATTTCATTACGATAATCAAAGTATTTATTCTATAAATTTCTACTATATGGAATTGGTTACAAGGATCATGACTTTGCTTGAATGCCTTAGGCTAATGTCCTCCACATTATATTATCTTGTTCAGTTTTTGGGAATGTATCGAGCTAAAACAATATAAACATATATAACCAGCTAATACCCTTAAAGAACCACCACAAATAATTCACATGCATATTTTTGTTGGCCAATTTTTTCTTGTATCGGTTTAGGATTCAATCTTTGCCCTATATACTTTGATGTTGATTCATTCTATTGATCTAAATATAAACAAAAAAAAAAAAAAGAATACACCAATGCATTCAACTCGTTAATGGTTTAATCATTCAAAGCTTCAAACTAAATACATAGAGTGAGAATTTCTATTTCATGTCAAAAATAGTTCTGAGAACTATGCTAAATTTATATTCTGAAAATTTAGCACACTCTTGGTATTGAAGGCATAAACTCATAATCCACTATAACAATTTCAATAACGATTAATGAATAAACTTGCAAGGATGACTATCATTATACTTGAAATTCATCCCTTTCTATTTTTAAATATGTGTTAGGATAAAATTGATATTCATAAAATTTAGTGTGATTTCAAATTCTTCCTTCAAATCTAAATCCTTTCATCCCTTCAAAAGGGGCTAAAAATTTTGAAACACCATTTCACATCAACCAACACTATCATACTGTTTATACTTTATACAAGCTCATCTAGGCTCTAGCATTCATGCCATGAATGCAGAACATATATAACATCTTTGAAACAATATAACAGCAATCAAAACCTCAACAAAGTTCTAGTTAAGTCATTTCACTTTCTTCAATTGCATGAGTCGGCCTATTGAAGAGGACTCTATGCACATAAGTCAAATACGTCCTCTTCAAACTCGATTGTGCCCTCCATTTATGAAAAAGGGGGGTAAGGACTTACATAAATGGACAAAGACAGTTAACCATAGTTGGATACATTTTTTTTTTCCCTGCCAAACCTTCATTGCATTCCATGCCCATCAACTATTCTTTTTCAAGTATTCATTGTTAATTACTGTACACAGTAGTTATTCACAACCCATGGAGCCAGTCATTAACATAAACTATTACGTTGACAGTTACCAGTTTTCTCATATCAATCAAAATTTTAAAGTCTGAAATCGTTCTGGTAGATATGATTGTGAGCAAAAATGGTGTCGTAATATTGTAATAAGGATGAAGTTATGTTCAGACTTCAGTTAGAGGCAACAGACACGATTCATTGTTCCAATGCAAAGAAAAAAAAATGAGGCTCATGTGAGTAACTAAATGTGAGCACAAGACATAGATCCGACTATGAAGTGCAAGGCAATAACGTGGGTGATAACAGAAAGTACAATCTTTCGTATTTAGTACATAATTAATGAAAGATAGAAAGCCCACACCACGATTATGCTAACCTGGAATTGCAAATTATTTCAGCACAATGGAGAAGAGTAAGGACTCCGGATCAAGGGATCTCTCCAATGTACTGGCTTTTGTCTTGTGATCTAAAAGGCTAGAACTCACATGAGAAAGAACGGTTACACTAAAAGATTGTAACAAAATTTTACAATAAAAAAATGCAATATGAGGGACTCAGCCATGTCAGCGTGGAGTTTCATTTATTCTATCAGCACAAAGGCCTTCAGATAAAATTATACGGTTACAATTGGTCTTTGCCATCAGATTTGATCAATTTTCAATTATTTTTTTTTATCTCCAAATAAGTCCTAATGCATAATTCTCTACATATATATACATTATACACTGTATATGTTTCTTATCGAATAAGGTATCACATCTGGTTCACTAGCCCAAAAATTGGTCATCAATGGAAGTTACAGGATCCTGACCACTCTAGTTTGACGAGTGTTAATACTTCAACACCTATCCATTCATATTTGGGCCAACAAATTAATGCGCTAAATTGAAAGGTAATCAAAGTCATGCATAAAAAACTCCACTTTGGCACATTATCCTAGTGAAGGTCCCCCACCCCCTCCAACCCTCATGGACAACTAGTTACCATCTGTGTCCCCCTTTTTCAACAATTCTGGATATTATAAATGCCACCAGTGATCCGTGGTGCCCCATTAGAAAAAGATACAAGTACATACTGACATATACAGTAGGTATTGGGAATTTTAATACAAACATAAAATCAACTTCACACCTGTTAAATTACCACAACTACGTGGAGTTCAAAAAAAGATGTGGTTATCTTGCTTTTAGAAATCTACTTATTTCTTCAAAAAAAAAAAAGCCCAAAACAATGAAGAAATCACCAAGATCATTACCACATTTCAACTACTTCAACACTTAAATAAATTACCACAATCATGGTAGCATTCATACAATTAACATAAATCCATACACACTGCAACTTTTCAGCCTGACTGTGAAATTAAAGGTATATATGAGGATTTAATTTACTTTTACATCCACCCTCTGTGGACTATCATGATTCTCAATAAAACAATTAATAAGCCAAGAACCAACAATTAAATATGAGGGTGAGAAATCCCTCAAATTGCTACCCACCAACAATCTGGTGCGCCATTTACTAACTCCCTCAACCATCAGTTCCAATCAAAACTTTTCATCAATACTAAATGCAGCTCCAAGAACCACAAAAAAGGGTTAGCCACGTTGATAATTCTTTAATTGTAGCCATATTACAGTTGACAAATCAATTCACAATTGCTACCCATAAAAACACCATTAAGAAACCACGGTCAGGGCTTTTAATAACCATAATTGAGCAGCAGAGATTATAAATATCACATGACTTCAATTTACAGCAGGTTTGGTTGATTTCTTCCAACATATGAAGAACCCCCAACGAAATTAATCCACCCCACGAAATAAATAAACAAATAAATCTCAGTTTCTCACTTTGTCCACCCCCCCAAAATCTGCCACCAACCACCGCTGTTAATTCACAATACAACATGCGTTTACAGTTCGCAGGTATCACAAGTGAACCGATTCAGACAAACGACAGTGAAAATCATTTCGAAGCACACAAAATTAGAGGCAAAAATTCAGTTGGCTCACCTTACCGTAATCGAAGCAACGAACAGGGTTTAAGAAAATTCTGCAATGAGTGACTCATGTACACTGATGCGGTGTATTTCCTTTCATTGATGGGTGAGGATCGCTGGTGGGAATGGGATATTTTCTGCTTCCAATAAATTATAAAATTAGCCTCTATTTTTCTTGAAACTGCTAAAGCACCCCGCATTTTCAGATACACAAAAAACAAAAAAAAACAAAAAAAAAAGAAAAATTTGATAGTATTATGCATGTAAACAAAACATGTGAATGTCTAGTGTTCAACATCCATGTTCATGCCTTGATCATAAGGTTAGACATGTGAAAGTCTTGAAATGTATATGCCTTGATTATGAGGTTAGTAAATAGTGAGAGGATAAAAAAGTTTATAAATAGCCTATGTAATGTATTGAGAAGTTAAGTTAGAAAAATTTTATGCAAGCTTAATACTTGTTTCATTTCATAGCCATAATTATTACACTTTATCCATTTTATTATCCCACCTTTAAACTTCCTTTCTTTCACCATTTAATCCCAATTTCCATTACAATATTTCCACTATAAACACAAGCTAATAAGCCATATACCATTTTATTGTACATATACATAAATAAAGATAGTTAGGGGTGGACATTTTTTGTCGGGTATCGGGTACCCGACCCGAACCCGACATGTCGGGTTCGGGTTTTGTCGGGTTTTAATTTAAAACCCGACATTTCGGGTACCCGACCCGATAATTATCTATCGGGTCGGGTGTCGGGTTTGTAGCCGGATACCCGATCGGTATCGGGTACCCGACAAAATAATTAAATAAATAAATTTTAATATTTTTCCCCTAATATTTATTTATATGTTTTGCTCTACAATATTCATATGTATTTGATAACTGTACTTATTTTTTATTCAATGTGGTAAAAAATTAAGTATAAGCTTAAAAAATTTGTAAAGTTTACGATATTTAATTATTTTGGCATTAGTGATGGATAATATTATTAATCTTGAATATAACAGAGGATTTCAAGAATCGAAGATAAAACGTTGAGTTATATTTTTTATTTTAATTAATACTGTCACCGTAGAGCACTAAATTTAATTAAATTACTAATTTATGTTAAATAATAATAAATAAAACTGAAATTTTATATTTTTAAATAATTTGTTTTTTAAATAAGAAAATTGATAGTCACTATTATTTTAAATCAAGAAAAATTTAAAATAAAACTACTAGTATCACCGCCATAGTTAGTATTATTTTAAATTGATAGTTATTATCATTTTAAATTAAATTAAAAATTTTCTTATTAAAATTTTTTATAACATACCTATATATGCTTGAATATTAGTATTAATCTTAGTTTTTTTTAAAGAATTGTGTAACTTGGGTTAATAATTGTATTTTTAAAAATTTAAACTAAATAAATTGAATATATATATTTTTAAAAATAATATTTTTTTCGGGTATCGGGTACCCGACAAACCCGACCCGATAAAGTCGGGTACCCGAATATCGGGTACCCGCTTTTGTGCGGGTCGGGTTCGGGTATCTATTTTAGATACCCGATAGTGTCGGGTACCCGAACCCGACAACCCGACCCGACGCCCACCCCTAAAGATAGTTATTTCTATAACACGTTATCAGCACGAGGAGACTCTGTCCAGATTATCATTTGAGGTATAATCTCTTATTTCTAAATTTTCAATAAGATTATGGCTAACCTTGCAAAGCAGGAATTTGCTCCCTTAACCGTTGAAGGAAGCAATTATATGTCCTGGGCCCGAGATGTAAAAATGCATCTTACTTCAATGGGTCTGGAAGATACTATTGCTGAAGGCAAAAATCCCAGCCATCAAAATCAGGCAAAAGCCATGATTTTCTTGTGCCATCATATCGAAGAGGCACTTAAAATGGAGTACGTGACTGTGGAATCCCCACTGGCATTGTGGGAAAAGCTGAAAGAAAGATATGATAATCTTAAAAAGACGGTGCTTCCAAAAGCCCTTGATGACTGGACAAACCTGAGACTTCAGGACTTCAAAACAGTCCGGGAATATAATTCCGCTGTGTTCAAAATTACGGCCCAATTGCAATTATGTGGGCAAAAGATATCTGAAGCAGAAATGCTTGAAAAAACGTATTCTACGTTTCATGCTAAAAACACAGTATTGAGTGAGACATACCGTCAAAAAGGTTTTCAGAGATATTCTGATCTTATCACCTGCTTATTATTGGCTGAACAAAACAGCCTATTGTTGTTGAGAAATCATGAATCTAGGCCCGCAGGTGCAAAACCGTTCCCTGAGGTGAACGCAGCTCAATCATCGAAATATGTGCGTGATCGTGGGCACTTTAAAAATCAAAATGATGATCGTGGCCAAAATCGGTATCACAATCGAGGCAGAGGTGAATCATCTCGTCAAAATAATTATCGAAATAAGCCTCGATTTGAGCAAAATCGCAGATATGATACCAGAAGGCCTTACAAACCACAACAAAGAAATTATGCAAGAAAGCATAAACAAAATGATGAAATTTGTGATCGTTGTGGAATTAAAGGCCATGTGGCTCAAACATGCCACACAGCTAAACACTTAGCTGAACTGTATCAGGCCTCGAAACGAAAAGAAAGACCAGGTGTTGAAGCACACCATAATGCCCACGATGATACTTATGATGATATATTAAATGATAATATCACGCACCTGGAAGCTGATGATTTTGTTGAGCCAGATACTGTTACCAAATAATATATTATATAGCTATATATATATATATATATATATATATTTTACTTGTCTTTTATAATTCCTGTTTAATATAAATAATGATATCTTATACTTCCCTTTTATTATCCATGTATAATATAAATATGCTTTTGCATTAATAATATTTATATTGCTGATGTTTATTAACATTCTTATATTCTTGTAAAGAAATGGATGCTGGAAATTCAAAAGTCGGAGACGATATCTGCCTCATTGACAGTGCAACAACGCATAGCATTTTGAAAAGCAAAAGCTATTTCTCCAATTTAAAATTGGAAAAGACCGCAGTGAAAACTATAAGCGGTAATGCAAAATGCATTGAAGGCTCCGGTAGAGCTGTTATATTTCTCCCTGAAGGGACAAAAATGGCAATTGAAAATGCCTTGTTCTCACGCAAAGCTCGAAGAAATTTACTGAGCTTCAATGATATTCGAAAAAATGGATATCACATTGAAACTTCAAAAGAGGCAGATCACGAGTATCTTTTGATAACTCGAATTGAAAATGGCAAAAAATTTGTGAATGAAAAATTGCCATGTTACTCCTCTGGCTTATACTATACAAAAATATGTGCCGCAGAAATACATAACCTAGTAGGCTTGAAAGCTACTAGTGAATTTATTACCTGGCACGATAGACTTGGGCATCCTGGCAGTGTAATGCTGAGGCGAATTATTGAAAATTCAAATGGACATACATTGAAAAGGCAAATGATATTGAACCCAAATGAGTTCAATTGTGCAGCCTGTTCACAAGGGAAATTGATAACCAGACCATCTCCAGTAAAAGTGGGAATTGAATCCCCTACATTCCTAGAAAGAATTCAAGGCGATATATGTGGACCTATTGATCCACCGTGTGGACCTTTCAAGTACCTTATGGTATTAATTGATGCGTCATCACGCTGGTCACACGTTTGTTTATTATCAACTCGTAATTTGGCATTCGCAAGATTACTTGCACAAATTATAAAATTGCGAGCACAGTTTCCAGATCATCCGATAAAGAAAATACGCCTTGATAATGCTGGAGAATATACATCACATGCATTTGATGATTTCTGCATGTCGATTGGAATTACTGTTGAACATCCTGTGCCTCATGTGCACACGCAAAATGGTCTGGCAGAATCATTTATTAAGCGATTGCAATTAATTGCAAGACCCTTGTTAATGAAATCAAGACTCCCTGTTTCTGCTTGGGGACATGCTATATTGCATGCAGCCGCACTTGTGAAAATAAGGCCGGCAAGCTATCATAGCTACTCCCCTACACAAATTGTGTTTGGAAAGGAGCCCAATATATCCCACTTGCGAATTTTTGGGTGTGCGGTTTATGTACCGATTGCGCCACCACAACGCACAAAAATGGGACCTCAAAGAAGGTTGGGCATATATGTCGGGTATGAATCACCCTCGATTATTAAATATCTTGAGCCAAAAACGGGTGATTTATTTACTGCAAGATTTGCAGACTGTCATTTTGATGAAACTCAATTCCCGATATTAGGGGGAGGAAATGATCAACTGAAAAAGGAAATATCTTGGCAAAGTCCATTTGATTTCCTTGATCCTCGTACAAGGCAATGCGAACTTGAAGTTCAAAGAATTGTGCATTTGCAGGGAATTGCAAATCAATTACCCGATGCTTTTAATGATGCTGCTAAAGTCACAAAATCATATATAAATGATGCAGCAAATGCACCAGCCAATATAAATGTCCCAGAAGGGCAAATTCCAAGTGCAAATGAACCTACTACACGCATGAAGCGTGGTAGGCCTTTGGGTTCCAAGGATAAAAATCCACGAAAGAAGAAAATTATCCATATGGGTGATAAATCAATCACAGATGATACTCCCGAAGGAGAAATTGATTCAACCCCCGAAAAGGTTGAACCTGAAAATATTCACCCAGAAGAAAATGAAGTTATTGAAACTTCTTTCAATTATATCAATACTGGGAAATGTTGGAACCGAAAAGAAACAAACGTTGATAATGCCTTTGCATACAACGTTGCACTCGATGTAATGGAAAATAACGAGGATCCTGAACCAAGATCAGTTGAAGAATGTCGGAAAAGAAATGATTGGCCAAAATGGAAAGATGCGATTCAGTCTGAACTAGATTCACTGAATAAACGAAAAGTATTTGGCCCTATTGTCCAAACACCAAAAAATGTGAAGCCTGTTGGCTACAGATGGGTGTTTGTGAGAAAAAGAAATGAAAATAATGAAATTGCCAAATATAAGGCAAGGCTTGTAGCCCAAGGTTTTTCACAACGACCGGGAATTGATTTTGAGGAAACATATTCCCCAGTTATGGATGGAATAACATTCAGGTATCTAATGAGTCTAGCAGTACGAGAAAATCTCGAAATGAGGCTGATGGATGTTGTTACTGCATATTTATATGGCTCATTGGAAAATGATATTTATATGAAAATACCTGAAGGGTTTAAATTACCTGAGTCTTGCAACTCAAAACCCAGAGAAAATTATTCCATCAAATTGCAAAAATCGTTGTATGGGCTCAAGCAATCTGGCCGAATGTGGTACAACCGCCTCAGTGAAAGTTTGATAAAGGAATGCTATACAAATGACCCGATCAGCCCTTGTGTATTTATAAAGAAAAATGGGTCAGAATTTGTGATCGTCGCAGTCTATGTTGACGATTTAAATCTAATTGGAACTCCTGAAGAGTTGAAAAAGGCGGTCGAATATCTGAAAAAGGAGTTTGAAATCAAAGATTTCGGGAAAACGAAATTTTGCTTTGGCCTACAAATTGAGCATTTGGAAATGGGCATATTTGTTCATCAATCGGCTTATACCCAAAAGGTATTAAAGCAATTTCGAATGGATTATGCTCATCCGCTAAATAATCCAATGGTCGTTCGGGCACTTGATCCTGCAAAGGATCCATTTAGGCCAAAAGAAGATAATGAAGAGCAACTTGGCCCAGAAATCCCATATGTAAGCGCAATTGGTGCGTTAATGTATCTTGCAAACAGCACGCGACCTGATATCGCGTTTGCAGTCAATCTACTCGCAAGATTCAGCTCTTGCCCTACTCAACGACATTGGAAAGGCATAAAGCATGTTTTTCGCTATCTCCAAGGAACAATTGATCTTGGGTTATTTTACCCAAAAGACTCTCGACATGAGTTAATTGGCTATGCCGATGCCGGTTATTTATCAGATCCACACAAAGCCAAATCTCAAACAGGCTATATCTTCACGTGTGGTGGAACTGCTATCTCTTGGAGGTCAATGAAGCAGACTCTAACTGCTACTTCTTCTAATCATGCCGAAATATTAGCAATCCATGAAGCAAGTCGAGAATGTGTTTGGTTGAGGTCAATGACTCAACATATATTGAAGAGTTGTGGTTTAATCATTGAACCACAAACGCTCCCAACAATTTTATTTGAAGATAATTCGGCTTGTGTAGCCCAGTTGAAAGGGGGTTATATCAAAGGAGATAGAACGAAGCATATTTCACCAAAATTCTTCTACACTCATGATCTTCAAAAGAATGGTGAAGTCGATGTGCAACAAATTCGATCAGAAAATAATTTAGCGGATCTATTTACCAAGGCATTGCCGACTGCAACATTCGAGAAACTCGTGAAGAAAATTGGAATGCGGCGGCTTCGAGATTTAAAATGATGTCCAAATCAGGGGGAGCATCTGATACAAGAATACTGTACTCTTTTTCCTTCACTTGGATTTTTTCCCACTGGGTTTTTTCCAAGTAAGGTTTTAACGAGACATATTCTTCGTATTGACGACATTCAAGGGGGAGTATTATGCATGTAAACAAAACATGTGAATGTCTAGTGTTCAACATCCATGTTCATGCCTTGATCATAAGGTTAGACATGTGAAAGTCTTGAAATGTATATGCCTTGATTATGAGGTTAGTAAATAGTGAGAGGATAAAAAAGTTTATAAATAGCCTATGTAATGTATTGAGAAGTTAAGTTAGAAAAATTTTATGCAAGCTTAATACTTGTTTCATTTCATAGCCATAATTATTACACTTTATCCATTTTATTATCCCACCTTTAAACTTCCTTTCTTTCACCATTTAATCCCAATTTCCATTACAATATTTCCACTATAAACACAAGCTAATAAGCCATATACCATTTTATTGTACATATACATAAATAAAGATAGTTATTTCTATAACAGATAGCCTAATTTGGGAAAAAAAAATTATTTAGTCTCATAAGTTTTTTCAATTTTCAAAATCATCCCATAAATATCGAAATTCGTCCATTAACTACTTTAATCATCGCCTAACCGGTCCATGAATCCAGTTTTTTCACTAATGATCGTCTAACCCGTCCATTAACTACCCTAATAATCGTCAAACTCATCATTCCATTAGTGTAGTTAATGGACGGTTTTGACGATGATTTGCGAAAAAATCGGGTTCATGGACGGGTTCGATAATGATTAGGATAGTTAATGGACGAATTCGTCTAATTCGATATTTGTGGGATGATTTCGGAAATTGAAAATACATATGGAATTAAATGGGTTTTTTTTCGCCCTTTTTTTTTAAAGTTCAAAAATGGAGGAGTATAATTGAGGGTAAACTTTGCATATTCAGTCTTTCAAAATGGGACTAGGAAGACTGTAATAATAAGTACTCCAAAATAAACAACAAAATAAAAAAAATATATATATAAAAATTGGAAAATAAATATCCCCAGTCCCCACAACATCCGAGGATGAGAGATACAAGTATATAATTGAAAGAACACTCGCCAAAAAAATCAAAGCTACAACCAAACATTACATTGTCCAACAGAGGTTTTTGCAAAACTTCAAACCCAAGAGATTGTGTCAACATTTGTGCTCCAACGCTGCTGCTGCTGCTGCTGCTTCTCCTCCTTATTTAAAGTCACTTCCTTTTTAAATCCCACAACCATATATCCCACATATCTATCACACATGCATACATTCTACCATTATCCTACATCAACTCTCACCATCAACACATGCCTTATTACCACTCATCTTCTTCTTATCATTACAACTATGATGATCCTTCATATGCCCCCTCAGGCCACGGTGGCAGCCAGGCTCTACTACCCGCCCGTCACCAGCGCCCCCTCCACGGCCCTGCCATTGGTCGCGGCGGATGGACATAATTACGCGACCTTGAGGAGAGGGAGGACTCACGGATATGTGTTCCACAGGGGAGAAGTGGACAACTGCATGCCCAAGGGGATGCGCCGATCCTCTGCCCCTAGCCGCTATGTCAACTACCAGACGCTTTCCTGTCGTACATCTCCCCACTCTGTGACTGCTGCTTCTGCTCCTCCCAATCCATAGGTATAGTCCATGGATGAATACATATATATGTACGTTTGTGTGTTTGTGGAACTGCTTAAATGGATTGAGCATTCGAGGTCTTCGCCACAAGAAATGAGTTTCGGCCGCTAACCTTGTTAGTGTCCGAATTCGGGCATTTAGCAATCAAATTTTTTGGTCGCTAGAATGAAAATGGAAAATTCTAATGGTGTTTGTTTTTGAGTGATTTTTTTTTAAAGTTTTCTTTTTTTTAAATAGCTAGCTTTTTTCCCTAGGAAAAAAAGAAGTATATATGCCTTTTGTTTGAAGTATGTTTTAATATTTTAGGTTTCAATGAAAAATTATAGTATTTGATGATGAAGTTTTATTTGATCGGGTTGTATCAAGGAAAAGTGGCAGCAAGGGCGTGCATATGTTTTTTGTGTAATAAAGTTGTGTTATATGGATTTAATTTTGTGTTTCTTGGTAGAATTTGAGTTACAAGTTCTATTGTTTAGTAATGAAATTTATATGGCGAATGAAACAGTAATGGGCGTTATTGAAGTTATTACATGTTGTTTGACTGAAATTTTTGATCAATCTACTTTTAATTACTAAATAACGTGATTCATCTTACATAATTTTCGCGTGTTAATTATATTAAAAATGATGATCGCAAAGCAGCAGCAGGTGAGTAATAAATTCTAATGATAGTCGTTTCTGGTCTTGTATGTATGATGTATCCAATCCCATTGTATCAAACTCCAATCAAGATAACACTAATACTTCGACCATACCTAATGTAAACTATTTTTTTTAAAAAAAAAAAAAACAACAACAATAATAATTGATGAAAGAAAAAGAGGTAAAAAAAAAGGATTTCATAGTAGCTTTGCGTTTATCGGATATAAAATTATTTGAGACGTAATTATGTAAATGAGTAAATGTGATGATGAGTGAAGAATAATAATGGAAAAAGAAGTATACAGATAGTAAATAAATGGGTAGACCGGCGGGAATTGAATAGATCACCGCTGTATATGTATAATGTGGTGGTGGAGGTTGCTGTCATAAATTTCTACACTCACTCGCATTGTAACAAAACTGTGAATGAATGGATGGATAGCCCTTAGATTTGATAAGCCCTTATTGCAGCCAGAATGAATTAAATGATCACACTTAATTCATCTGCTTTTGTTTTTTCTTTTCTTTTTTCAGATATTTAATTTTGTTTGTTTAGTTTATTGTTGTAATAGTATTGAATTGAATTTTTTTTTTTTTTTTTTTTTTTTGCTACACAGTATTGAATTGAATTGATACTTATATATATATATCTGATAATTCATTGAATTTAAGGGGAAAAAGTGAAATATTTTATTATCAGTGGCTAATGCCTAATGCACTTTCCGGAAGGCAAAGAAAAATAAAAGGCGTTGGAATTCATCATCATGCAAGTATGAGAGCTGAGAAAATGAACAACTTCCATTGAATCCATCAAGGAAAACTCACGAATGAATTTCAGAAGACTTTACTACCGGGGATTTAATGATTTATGGAATAGAGACCACGATATCTTGATTGTACATTTATTTTGTGTGACACTGTCAGACCACTCGAATCATGAAGGTCTTGCCAAGAAAATAATTGAACAGCGTACTAGTATTTTGCATTTGATACATGAACTTATGGTATTGGTATTTGAATTTCCCTATCATGAAAATTAATGTACATAACATTATGGGTAGTATAAAAAGATTTTCCAAAAATGAGAATATAACTAGTAGTAGATCGCAACTTTCATAATTTGTAGTATAGAAATAACCATTATGAATACTATAATATTAGAAGATAATTAAATTATCGCGATGTATCCCCTCTCCCCTGCTCTAATAATAATAATAATAATAATAATATCCTCTAGGAACATGAGAAGAACATACTGAGTCTCAGATAGAGATTTGGAACAATTCCATGTTAAAATTCATTTCCCCGAAGCTGTGTGTTTACTTGTTTCGTTGGTAGCACACTTCTGCTTGAAGAAAGATTAACAATAATCCGAAATAATTGTTTAATTTAACAAACATGTTATTGCACAAATTATTTGAACAATTTTCTTTTTCAAACCATCAATCGACTATGTCCTTTAGTATTAGTGAAACCAATTCCCCTAAAAGCTCGAGCCGTTAGGAAGAAGAATTTAATAGCATATATAGTCCTCAAAACCCCCTCACATGCAAGGTGTACTAACATTGCGAGTGAACCCAAGACAAACAATCCGGACAAACAAATACCAAAAACAATGCTCCCAAATACGAATGGGGCAACAATCCAGACACTCAGTCAAAGCAAATACCAAAGACAAAACCCACAAATACAAATTCGGGTAGGGCTCGACCGTGATATACTTTGGCTCTAATACCATGTTAGTGAACTAACTCCCCTAAAAGCCCAAGCTTCTTGGGACGAGAACCCAATAGCATATTCCTCCGTTCTTATTTAATTGCACCATTTGCATAATGTTAACTATTCATTGAGTGACATTTTTACTTTTATTGCTATGTATTCATCAACTTTAACTTAATTGTACAATTAAGTTGGGTCTTATTAGATTCATACAATCATTTAGTTTTATAATGTATTGGATAGCGAGTCAAGAAATGGACGTTTAACAATAGACGTGAAGGAATATTTACGAAGCATTGGAAAGAGCAAAATGTGAATAACTCAACAAGTGGTTGCCGCATTGTGGATAGTTAGTTTATGGATCTACCAGCACAAGTACAGTAGTGCATCACACTTCACACATGCTTCTGGTGGATATGTATATTAAGTGCACATAGCATTATGGAAAAGGGACACGGTATCACTGTAAGAAAAAGGTCGAAACCTGGAAGATTAGTTATATAAGTCGTCATCATCAGCTCCCCCAGCAGGGGCTGCAAATGGGTCAGCACCGGATGCCCCCCCTGTAGATTCAGCAAACCTGAACTCGGTTCCAAATCCTCGTGACTGCTGCAAGGTCTGGGCGAAAGCCTGGTACTTGCGGATATCAGCATCACTCACACTTCTACGAGCAAATTTCATCGACTCCTCAAAATGTGCAGGCTTGATTTCCGACACTTCATCTTCAACGTCCTCATCCATGGAATCAGGGTTGCTTGCTCTCTTCTTCTCTCTTTCTATGTCCTGAAACACGAGTCGCAACATATTTCAGTTCGGTGCGGGAACTAACAGAGCAAAGTCGAGGACATGTTACAATGATAATTAGGAAGGCGCCAAACAAGAATTTTGCCAGTTCTCGAAGCCAGAAAGTAATAAAAAATGGGCCCAAAGCATACTTTCTCAATGTTTTCCCGAATGGCGTATTTGCAAGCCCGCTGACATATTTCTGTGATATCTGCCCCACTAAATCCTTGGGTATATTTGGCAAGAGCTCGCAGATCAACGTCTCTGTGGAGAGGGGACTTTCGGAGGCAAGCTTTGAAGATCTGGTAACGGGACTCATCATCTGGCAGAGGAATATAGATCAGCTGATCAAGACGGCCTGGGCGAAGGAGTGCTGGATCAATTATGTCAGGCCTGTTGGTAGCCCCAATTATGAAAACAGTCTTTTTCGCATTCATGCCATCCATTTCAGTTAGAAGTTGGTTTAGAACTCGGTCAGCAGCACCACCAGCATCTCCAACGCTGCCCCCTCTCTACATCAAATACAAATATATGTCATGTCTTGTTAATTTTGTATTTTGATTTACAATTAACATAGATAGTAGGAATGGAAATGAGGCATCCCGCAGGGCACCCACCCCACAAAAAAACTAATGGAGCAGGGGCAAGGCTGTTTTCTGTTGATACAAATGTGTTATTCATAATAAATTTGAATTACGCCCATAGTTAACATTTTAGAACCAAACTTACATATTTGGAGAAGTTATCTATGAAAATGTAAACTATCAAATTATCTTTGTATTTCCTTTTCCAGTTTATAAATACCACTTTGGGGGGTTCTCTCCCCTGTTGCCACCCCTAATAGAATGTGATAACCAGCTACCGGTATTTCTTTCTTCTATTTTCATATTTAGTCTAATCAATTCTTAGTTTTTTTCTTAATGTGTGTAAAAATTATTAGTCATGTTATAGCAGAGTTTATGATTATTTGAAATTGGAAAGGATATAACCTGAGTAGCAATAGAGTCGAGCTCATCAAAGAAGAGGACACATGGAGCAGATTGTCGAGCCTTGTCAAATATTTCCCGAACATTAGCCTCACTCTCTCCAAACCACATGGTAAGCAGTTCTGGTCCCTTAACACTAATGAAATTGGCTTGGCATTCATTTGCGATGGCCTTGGCTAGTAGAGTTTTACCACATCCAGGAGGACCATAGAAAAGGACACCCTTTGAAGGCGACATACCAAATTTTTCGAACTTCTCTGGATGTTCCACAGGATATTGAACAGTCTACAAATAAATAAAGAGGGTAAGGAATGAGAAAATGACAGAGCTTCAAAAACTGAAATGTATTAGATACGGTACAAGCTAAAATATGCTTTGATTTATATTACCTCCTGAAGCTCCCTCTTGACATTTTCGAGCCCACCAATATCATCCCAAGACACATTGGGCACTTCAACCACCTGTTCATCCATACAGAAAATATAATCTATTCATAAATCCATGAATATCCCATATAGCTAATGAGTACCATAGAACAAGACCACTTACTGTCTCACGCAAAGCTGAAGGATTGCTTGATCCAAGAGCAGTGTGAAAATGATCATTAGTAACAGCCATTGAATTTAGTATCTCAGCATCAATTGTATCATCTTCCAAATCAATGATATCCATTTTCTCTCGGATGCACTGGAGTGCAGCTTCAGTGCAAAGTGCCGCAAGGTCGGCACCAACATAGCCATGGGTGTCTTTTGCTATTTTCTCTAAATCAACCTGCCAAATCACAAAATGTTTATTAGCTTAACTGAATAAGAATCACATTATGACTCAGTGTCATTTGAAGGTAACAGGTATAGGGCCAACATCTTCAGCAAGCTTCATGTTCTTGGTATGAATCCTAAGAATTTCAAGACGCCCAACTTCATCTGGAACGCCAATATCTATTTCCCTGTCAAACCTACCAAATCGTCTAAGAGCTGGATCGATGGTGTTTGGCCGGTTAGTTGCCCCCATGACAATAACATGGGAACGAGATTTCAAACCATCCATGAGAGTCAAGAGTTGAGAGACAATCCTTCGCTCAACTTCACCATGTGTCTTCTCTCTCTTAGGGGCGATCGAGTCGATTTCATCAATAAAAATAATAGAAGGTGCATTTTTCTCAGCCTCCTCAAATGCCTTTCTAAGATTGCTCTCACTCTCTCCCGCCAATTTAGACATAATCTCTGGACCATTGATTAGAAAGAAGAATGCCCCGGTTTCATTAGCAACAGCTCGAGCAATTAAGGTCTTCCCAGAACCCGGTGGTCCATAAAGTAGTATCCCCTTTGGAGGTTTGACACCAATTGATTTGAACAACTGAGGATGTCGCAGTGGCAGCTCAACCAATTCACGAATTTGAGCCATCTGCTTCCTAACACCACCAACATCATCATAGCCAACCTCATCCAACTTATCCTCATCCTCTCGCTTCACAGGCTCACCCTCGCAGAAGATTTCAGTATCAGGGGCAACGACACAATAGTCCCCGGGATCAGTCTCAACAACTTTAAATTCCACACTCCTCATACCCCCTCTAACAAGAAAATGGTCTCCCTTTCTCACAGGACGGTAAGCCTCAAGAAAGTAAGCTGTAAAAGCAACATGAGAAGTTGATTATAATTATCCAACTACAACCGGAAACTGGAATGACATAATAAAAACCAACAGAAATTAAAGGGCTTACGTTTGAGATATGCATCAAACAGATCCCCAGTGAGACCCTCTATAGTATCATCCAAAGGCAGAATGTGAACACGCTTTCCATATTTAACATCCGGGCACTGGTGTAAAGATACGACATCCCCTAGCCGAACCCTCAAATTCGACCTCACAACCTTGTTCATCCTTATTTTCGGCTCATCACAAGTCTCATCAGCAAGAGCAATGCATACAGTGTCCTTCCTTTTCTTTCCCTGGATTAGATAAATAACAATATGATCAAGATTTCAGAGCTCAAATATGGTAAGCAGTAAGCTCAAAACCAAGACATCACATACAGTCAACACAACCACCAACGTATTAAATCATATCCCAACTTCAAACACTTAGAATGAACTGGCATAAATAAACACATAAGTTACTCCTGATGAAGGAGACATAAGTTCATAAAACCAAATAGCAACTGCGCAATTTCCTTAAAATTCAGTTTCTGATTTGTAAGTTAAATTAATAAAGCACCAAGCCAACTATTTCCCACAATATACTCTTTCGCAAATCAAATAGACGGAATTTAGAAATTTTAAAAGGAAACAAAGCTAATAACACCCTTCAAACAGCAAAAATCTAAAATTAACGAACTTCGTAAACTAAAAGATTATAACCTTAATCAAAATAGTGTCTCCACGGAAAAGCTGGAGCTTCTCCATGGTAGTAGGGTGCAGAGACACAACAGAGTTGTCGTCGTTGACCGCCTCGTCAACGACTAAGCGATTTGCAGCTTTTTTCCTCTCCAAAATCGCGGTAGAGAAGTCCTTCTTCCCGCCCTTCCTGTACAGCAGACGGAAAAGGAGTCGGATTTCCAGCAGACACCAAATTGAACCGCACAATACATAGCAAAAATTCACGGAAAGCTAGCTGAGTGAGAAAAAGGAGCGGGCAGAATATACTTACGCATCAGACGATTCAGCTTGGTCGGTCATCCTCCGGCGATCTGAAATGGGGGAAGTGGAGAAGTGGGAAATTTGACGTCGTTGGGCACAAGAAACTGAAGAGAGGAAAAACTGTTGGGAAATGGGAAACGGAAGAAGGGATATTTTGTGCGGTGCGGATATACGTATACCTTGTATGACGTGTATGTGTATATATTTGTCTGTGTATTTGTATTATACTGTACTACTTATCATATGGATAAAGTCCTCCAAAGTCTCAACTCTCAACTTTCCTTCCATTTTATTTTATTTACACTAGTATGGTGTCTGGACAAAATATTTTAATAAAGGGAAAATTAGGGTCAAGGACCCTAATGTTTTTGTTTCAATTTATAAAAGACCCCTTTCCAAATTATCCTATTCAGAGACCTATTCCCAACTTTGACTCCTCTTTTACACCCCCTCATTTCCTTAAATAAATTAAATATTAAATACGGAGAGAAGAAATGGGATTAACTCAAAAATCGATTGAAGAAGAGTGGAGCGCGCGAGCCTTGTCCGAGAGAAACCCAAGAGAGGAGGAAGAAGTGGAGTTGGAAAGAGACCAAACATTTTGAAGGAAGCAATCGTGTGTTAAACCGGAGAAGGACTATAATACCCAGCATTTTGAAGGAGAGGAACAACAAGAGAGGGAGAAAGGGAAGAGGCCGAGCAAGTAATGGAGAAGACCTAGCGATTTGGCCGAGTAAGAGAAAGGGTAAAAGAGGTTGTAACACTGAAAACTCTATATTCTAAAATGGCACCGAAGAGGAGGACGGCTCAAACCGAAGAGGTCGAGCAAGGTGATGGTGCGTGTACAGTATTTAATCTATTGTTTATTTGGTTTGTTTGTGAATGTTGGTTGAATATTGAGGTAGGTTATATTATATTATATGTAAGATGTTTGTGTGATTTTTAAGATTGCAATTTCAATTTAAGTTACTGGCAATTGTGTGATTTGTGTTAATTTGTAGAATTTGGGCAAAGTGATTTTGAATGTTGTAATTATGTTTGTGAATATATTCGCACATAACGTGTTCGATGAAATGATAGAATGGTAATGTTGGTTTAGAAGCCTCAAATTTAGAAGACATTGTTGTGTTAATTTATCAATATCAATCTTTTGCATATTTTGGAAGACATAGTTGTGTTAATTCATCAATATAAATATTTTGCATATTTTGATTGTGGAATGCAATAGTTAGGGTGGTGAGAAGTAGTGTTTGAAAAAGGGGTGTTGTGAAAAATTTGAAAAATATTTGTGGTTTAGGTTAGTACATGGTGTAGAATCATTATTGAATGATGGTTTCATGTATTTATGAATAGGTAGTTCGAATGACAAAAAAATGTAAGCTCCTCGATGCTCTGCAAAATATCAAATGGATGTTGTGGAAGAGATGGAGGTCAGGTGGTCGGTAAAACAAAGAGAGACGATAGAGGCCACCGGATTTGGCCATTTGACAAAGGTGAGCGAAGAGAACCTATCTCCCACGCCTGCAAGCACGCCTGGAAAAGTTTAATTCGGAAATGCGAAGCTTGGAAGTGGGCGATGGCATTAGACAATTGCAAAGGCTCTACGGGATTGGGCCGGAGAAGTGAAGGGCAACAAGAGGTGCAGTTCTTGGGAGTATGCAAGTTTGTATGCATTGCTTGTGTTTAATTATCTACTGTTTCCCAAGGATTTTCAATATTGTGTATTTTTAAACTTGTGCTTGTGTATGTTGGTATGCAAAGAATGTTGGTTGAAGAGCTATAGTGTATTTGGAAGTTGAATTGTGGCTTTGGGTGTGTGTATTAGGTTATTTTTCCCATGTTGGTTTTGCTTGGTTGATCTTTGTTATGGACGACATGTTGGTAAAAGTTGTCTACAAATGTGGTAAAGTGTAATGGTTAATATGGTAAAATATCATAGCATAACGTGGTAAAATAAATCATAGAAATGTTGTAAATTGATGGGGACAGTGAAATGGACGGTTCAAGGAAACGTCCTACAACCGTCCATTTGACACTGCACTTACCAAAAAGTGAGGACGGTTGCTGGACGGTCATTACGGACCGTCCTACTACAATCAGGACCGTGTGGTAACCTTTCTGTGAAAAGGACGGTTCGTAATAGTAATAACATGGTAAAACCAAACATTGTGCTTGGTAAATGATATAGTAATAGCATGGTAAAACCAAACATTATGCTTGGTAAACTATATATCAATATTATGGAAAAATCAAACATTGTGGTTGGTAAACAATATTGCAATCACATAGTAAAACAAACACTGTGCTTGGTAAACGATATTGCAATAACATGGTAAAACCAAACATTGTGCTTAGTAAACGATATAGCAATAGCATAGTAAACCCAAACTTGTGCTTCGTAAATGATATTGCAATAACATGGTAAAACCAAATATTGTGCCTGGTAAACGATATAGCAATAGCATGGTAAACTCAAACTTGTGCTTCGTAAATGATATTGCAATAACATGGTAAAACCAAATATTGTGCTTGGTAAACGATATAACATTAACATGGTAAAACCAAACACTGTCCAACAGAAAGTTTATGACGACTGCTGGACGGTAAAAAAAGAACGTCCTCTTAATCATGCCTGCCATATGTTATTTGTAGTAAATACATGCACATATCGTGGTAACACACCATGTGGGACATGTGGTAAAGCTCATATGAATAGTGTGGTAAACACCATTTGATACTTGTAGTAAAGCACATAAGGACAGCGTGGTAAAATATATACCAATACTGTGGTAAAACACTTACCAAAAACTTGGTAAATACTACTCCCCGTCCCGTTAATTATGGCCACTTTCTTTTGCCCAACATGTTACCACATTATACGTAAGATGTTACCACATTTTAGTATGACACTTTACCATATGAATACATTTTACAAATGAATATAAAATTTAATAAATTTAAATAAAATTATTGAAAGAAAAATACTAAATAAAAATAACTTTTACAAATGAATATAAGATTTAATAATTTAAAAAATAAAATTTTTTGAATAAAAATTTAATATATTTTCACTAAACTAAATTTTTAAAAATTAGAAAAAAATATTTGAAAAAAATGAAATTCAATTAAAGAGCTACCACATTGGAGCAAAAAAATTTACCACAACATAGAAAAAATGATACCACGTGCTTTGTTACTCATTTACCACTCTGAAGAGCTACATAAAAAGTTCACAATTTAAAGTATAAGAACGGTTGGTGGACGTTTCCATATGACCGTCCAGTTGACCATCATCCACTCCTAAACCACTTCAATTAAATGTTTACCAAATCCTTCTTTGCAAGTTACCACGTTGTGGAGCAGTTCTACCATTATTACTTATCACACTTACCATGTTGATGAAGGGTTGGTTACCATGTACCATAATAACCACGTTGATGGAATAAAGCTTTGAAAAACATACGGGTACGAGAGTTGAATCACGTTGAGAGAATTTAGTGAAACATGTAACAATATACAGAAATACGATCGAGTTATAAGTGACATGGACCTTGTAGGTAAGAAAGAACATCTAATTTATGATTTCTGGGTGCCGTTACGATAGTACGATATAATTGGATGAAGATATTGATAGTTAAATACACAATTGAAACTTTATTTTGAGTACATAGAAGATTTTCTTATGGAATGCAATGTGAGATATGAACATAGAAGCTTCAATCAAGTATATACATACATTTGGATTTATGGTAAATACACTTGTGGTCATATAATGAATTGAGATAATATAACAATACATAATTCATTCAGATATAAGAATGACTTCGTTTTTTAACCCTAAACCCTCAAATGGATAAACTTACCACGTTCAGATATGTGATTTACCACATATATAATACATGGCATACCATAAGTATAGGATAACATTACCACAATCTTGTTCCACTACTTACCACACAATTCTTTATAACCCTAAACCCTACAATCTTAGAAACCCTAAACCCTAAAATATATGCTTACCATATACTTCCTTCGTTTCTTTTTATTTGTTGTGGACCCACCCAGCACACAGTCCAATGCAAATTTTAAATTATTAATAACTCAAGTTCGGTACAAGAAAAAATTTTAAAAGTTCGATATTTATAAACTACACGACGAGGCGAATCTAACAAGATCTCACTTTGTTATATTTTAACTTATATAACTATGATAAAATTTTAAGTTAAAGCATTTGGGTGAATAGTACCTAAAACCCCAATGGGGCAATCAAAAAGAAATGAAGTATATGACTACATATTTACCACGTTCGTCTTGAAAATGTTACCACATTCGTCTTAAAAAGTTACCATATATGGCTACATATTTACTACTACAATTCAGTATAATTCTTTACCATGTAAATTACTACACATTTACCACATTGGAGTAAATTACTACAATATTTCCACACGGAGGAGAGTGATCGTCCTTCCACAAACCGTCTCGCACGCTCTGTTTTTAGAATCCACTGGACGGTCCGTCCATAAGTTACCAGGACCGTCCAACTACAATCAGGACCGTGTGGTAACCTTTATGTGAAAGGACGGTTCGTAATAGTAATAACATGGTAAAACCAAACATTGTACTTGGTAAATAATATAGTAATAGCATAGTAAAACCAAGCATTATGCTTGGTAAACTATATATCAATATTATGTAAAAATCAAACATTGTGGTTGATAAACGATATTGCAATCATATAATAAAACAAACACTGTGCTTGGTAAACGATATTGCAATAACATAGTAAAACCAAACATTGTGCTTAGTAAACGATATAGCAATAGCATGGTAAAATCAAACACTATGCTTGGTAAACAATATTGTAATAACATCATAAAACCAACCATTATGCTTGGTAAGCCGTTGAGATGTTCTTACCAGTAGGATTAGGAACTCCCTTGAGTTTCACACCCGAATGATCTATTCTCAGTGAGACCCACACCATGAATGGCGTGTATCCATCTGGGAGTTTGGCTCCCGGAGTCTGTCCAAGAATCAAACTTGTTTATGACAGGTTCCCAATTATGCATTCATTGTGGTCAATGCTGCAAACTACAGTCCAAGTAAAAATGGTAAACTCTTTAAAAATATTAATAAAAATGGTAATCTCGTTTTGTGTTTTCCATTGAATTTAGTGATGATTTATTTTGTTCAATTTTAGTGTATTTTGTCCCGATTTTGTGTCTATTGGTACATGGTGGATTGATAACTGTTTGGTGAGGGTTTTGTTGGTGATGGATTTTGGTGCTTTTAATTTGATTATATGGATTTTGATGTTGATGATTAATTAGTTGATATAAAATGCTCATGGATTGCACACTTGAACTGCTTGGATTTAATGGCAAAGAAAGCATGATTTGTGCATTTCTTGAGCTTTCTTGAATGTTGTTCCCGAGCTCATCGAATAGCAACAATGACTGTACACCGTCATGCTCCACCGTCCGTCGCCGTTTGCGGCTGTCTTCCAAACGCTTCTACAGTTGTGCGAGTCGCGGGAAAGAAGGTAGAGATCACGATTGAAGATTGAACGTTGAGGGCTTTTGAGTTTTGGGGGTGTGTTTGTATTTTCCATAAGTGAGGGTATTTAGGTATTTTCACACATTGATTAAATTAGTTAGATTGATTTGGGTTAGTTTATAGTTAACTAAATACACAAACATATATGGGGTTCCTATGTGTAATACTTTTGGAGAGGGGTCCTTGACCCATATTTATGTTTGTGAGGGGGTCCGTAGTGTAAGGCTCCCTTTAATAAATTCATTAAAGCCCATGATATATCATCATGATATGTTTATTTGAGACTGGGAAGGATAAGAATATCACATCGTGCATTTCTGGGGGCGAGGGAGGGGGTCTACAGATAGATCCTTTTTAATTTTATTTTTTGTCGGGGAAGATCAAATTTCGATTTTACATTGGGGTTAAAAGTTAAAACCACAAATCACTTGATTACTTTACTACTAAAAACTTATATTCCATAATTATTAAATCGTCTATATATCTATATTTAATAAAAATCCAATCGGATTTTTTTTTTTCTTTTAACAAGAAAAGAGCATATTATTCAATATTGGAGTATCATTTAGTTAATATAACCTTAAATATTATACTAAAGGGTATTAATTAATTTATTGTTAACCAAGAATTTTGATTGATTGATAATGTTGAATATGATTTTACAGGGGTTATGGAAGAATTATAAGAATAAAGCTGTAAAGGAATGACAAAATTGCAGAAAAGAAGAGACAGGAATTAAACTTGCAGGAATGAAAAAATACAGGAAGTAAAAATATGAAAGTGCGTCCTTTTGGGAGTGTGTTTGATCTGCCCCGCTCTCATGTCCCCTTCAACCTTTTATAGGGGGTGGGGTGATGCATGTCTTCACTAGCATCTTAAAAACCCGGATTCTCCTCCCTTGATGGTGCGCGTTGATGTTGGGATCCTCTTGGATTAGGTGATGGCGCCGTCCTGCATTAATGTCGCCGCCCTGCAGAGACGCGATCTTCCCTTGACTTCTGGTAACACCACAGGCACCTAGGAGGCATGGCGGCTTGAGGATACGGCTGGTTGGCGGCCTGGGTCACTTCCCTGTCGCCCCTGCATTATGGTGTCGGTTTTCCCCCACTTGGTCATTATCCGGATAAATTTTGAATTGGGCCGAGCCTTGAAAAATGGATCGGGCTAAATTTACTGGGCCTAATAAATTAACTCATTGGGCCTAAAATATTAGGGTTAACAGATGCCCCCCTCGCGCAATTTGTCTGATTAGCATTTTAAGACATATTTGCGCGTTTAACGTTCTGGCCCATTAGGCCCATTTAAGAACCCTAACTCCACCCCTATAAAACGGGAAGGATCTTCACTTTTGAGAAAATTTTGTTCATTTTTGCCTTTTCCAAAAATTTCCCCTCTTCTCTCCCTACTTCCTGTCGAGTTTCAGTGCCGCGACACCATCGTCCGAACGGCGCCGCCGCCGTTGAGCTCTGCGCCGCCGACACCATCGCCCAAACACCGCCAGCTTCCCGGCACGCCACCAACCTGAGAGCCTCGCCTGCCCCTCTGCTCGCCGCCAACCTCAACCGCAAACGCCGCCAGCTCGAGTTCCGAGCGCCGCTTGCTCGTTGCCAGCGCCGCCAGCCTCCGTCAAGCCGCCAACACCCTTCTGGCCGCCAGAGTCTTCAACATCGCCGCCAGCTTCTCGATTCCATCCCGAGCGCCGCCAACCGGAGTCGAGTCCCGCCTCCAAACTTCGGCCGCCAACTCCCCAGCGCCGCCAGCCCCTGGGAAAGCCGCCAGCATCTGTCGAGCACCAGCCCGGAGCCCACTGCCAGTTGAGCGTCGCCAGCGAGGTCGCCTGCCGCCAGCCGGAGCCCGCCGCCAGCCTTCAGCGCCTGCCGCCAGGGGTCCCGCCGCCAGCCTGGTCCAGCGCCGCCATCTTCGTCGAGCGCCGTCAGTGGAGACCGATCGGCCAGCCTCTGGAGTGCCGCCAGCCTTCTCCGCAAGCACCGCCACCGTCGGTTCAAACGCCGTCAGCCAGAGTTGAGCGCCGCCATCCGAGATCGCCGCCAGCTTGATCTTCGAGCACTGCCATCTCCTACCCCGAGCGCCGCCAGCCTTGATCGGAGTCGTCGCCGCCATCCTCGCCAGCCGCCAGCCACTAGGCCGCCACCCGTGTGCGCCGCCAGCTCCTCTGGTCCCGGATGCCACTCGTGTTGATCTGTGACTACTTGTTTTTTACTCATGCATCAGGTTAGCTCTCAATGTGCTCATATCTTGTTCTAATGTTTTGTTGCCAAGACTTGTAAACTCATAGAACATGATGTGTGCGACTACGACTAGAAACTGGGGATTGTGCTTATGTGCATTATTGAAGTATTACATGAACTCTTGATTTGCATGTTGGGTTTGTTTCTAATCCTTGATATTTGGAATTGCACAGGCATCTTGTCTCTAATCGCTAGCTAGCAATACATGAATGTATGCATTATTAGCGTTGGATGTTAGTTGAATTTTGGAATCACATGTTGGGATTGTTTCTGTTCTTGTACTGTATCCAACACTCTGAATTGCATGCGTGCTCAGGCAACTTGTTTCGCATCATTAGTTGTATGCATCACTAGCTGTAGATGTTAACTGAGCCTCTTGAACTACATGATGATCTTGAATTGCATCCAACACCATGTTTGTTTGATGACACATAGGAGCTATCCAAATCATCACAAGTTTGATTCTCTTATTTGATGAGCATCCCTCAAGGATTTTAGAACACCATGCCATGCTAGCTGCTTGTCTGTTGTTCAATTATCTTTTAAACACATTGCATTTTTAACATAGAATTTAGCCGACGAAACCACGCCAGCCGCCAGACCTAGGCCGTCAACTGCTCCGAGGCCGTCAACTACTCCGGCCGCCAGCCCCAGGCCGCCAACTTCTGCCCAGGCCGCTAGCTCCATCTGCTCAGGCCGCCGCCCTCTTCTCCGACCGCCAGCTCCAGCTCCAGGTCGCCATCTGTTCGGGACGCCACCCCGGGCCGCCAGCCGCCCCCTTCACCGGGAAAGGCCGCCATTCCCTTGCCAGGCTTCGCTGCCTTGTCGTCTGGTGCCACGACTTTCCAGGTTTGCTCGATCTCTTCGCTTGCTCACTTTTTTACTTGTGAGTTTCTTTTGACTGATTGTTCAATTTTGCAATAGGATATTGTCGCGAGGACCGCTTAGGCCGCCACTCCTGCAAAAGCCACCAGGTCTCAGCCGCCATCCTCATCAGCTCAGGCAGCCCAGGCCGCTACTCAGGTTTGCCCAGCTTACTTTGTGATATGTATACCTGATTCGTCCTCCCTCGTCCTTGCTTCATATGTGTTTGGTAATAATGTAGATCGTTGAGGGGTTGCTCATTCCTGACTCTGATGATGAGGCTTATGATTTTGACCGCCCGGAGTCGGAGCCTTTTTTACGTCCTTTTCATTGCATGAGTGTACATGCAGATGAGACCCCGGGGTTTCTATCGTGCACATGTCCCA
The DNA here is from genome assembly GCA_030278955.1 of Hygrophila difformis. Classification (NCBI taxonomy): domain Eukaryota; kingdom Viridiplantae; phylum Streptophyta; class Magnoliopsida; order Lamiales; family Acanthaceae; genus Hygrophila; species Hygrophila difformis. The sequence goes on along the minus strand of JAOANR010000005.1, from coordinate 44,788,941 downwards.
TTACTCAGGTTGCATACACTAGAGCCTTTGTTTCGCAGACGAAGTCTATCCGGTCTCATCAGTCTGGTACCACTGCCCCTAGATCTAAGAAGACCAAGGTTCCCCGAACCGAAGAGAATGACGAGCAGAGTACTTTGGAGAAATATGTTTCGTGGGTTCGCCGGATGGGATGACATACATCTGATTGGCGTAGCTGGGGTATTGACGATGCCATCATTTTATCTACCCGGCCTATAGTGATGGATCATCGTCTCATCTATTACATCATGGGTTTCTAGAACTCTAGTATTAATGTCTTCCAGTTTTCTTGTGGTTTTGTGGGTCCCACTCTCCTTGATGTCGTGATGATCACGGGACTTCGGGTGGATGGTTCAGAGTTGACACAGTCGGCTTCCGATGATCGTGTTCTTAGTGATGCGATTTGTCCTTCGGGCAAAATAACTAAGCAATACGCTGCCTACACTGATCACAATATGACGTCTAGGAGTTCGCCTTCTACATTTGATGAGCATGTGGCATTTCTACTGTTATGGTTTAGCCGATTTATTATATGCTCGAACGCTCGACATGTCCTGCGCACCGCTCTTCCTCTCGTATTGGCTATTATGAGTGATCGTTCTCGGGCTATTGGTTCCTATTTTCTTGGCACCCTGTTCAGTGGTATGGCCAAGATTTCTGATATGTTGGCTAGTGGGCGAGATCCCTCTAATTCGGCCTCTGGGCCGTTATGGTTTCTGCAGCTTTGGGTTCAGCTATACTTCCCTCAGCTATTTACTTGTGTGCCTCGTCCTGGTCCTGTAACGCCCCAAAAATTTAAAACCAAATTTCTGAGACGTCACTGCCGTGTTACCTCTCTTAAACTGTTGGCCAATCAATTTAAGATCAATAACACGTAGCCAAGTAAACAGAAGCCAATGAATCATAATACAAATCCAGAAAGGAAACCTCACATCATAACAGACGTCCGGCTTACAAGCCTTATTCATGCGACATAACAGTCGACATATCAGTCTCATCTCAACCTGTCAGAGATATTAAGTATCACACAAGATAGAACATAATGTACCGATCGGTACCACAAGCAGTACGAGACAAGATAATAGCGTTATAGCATATTATTCAAGACAAGCACATAAGTCCACAACATGCTAATGCATCCCTAGGTAGATCACTCATCCCCAAACCCCACATCGTGCTCAGGCTCTGCGTCCTCCCCGGGAATATCTATACATAAAAACATAGCAAGGGTCAGTACAAGGTACTGAGCAAGAATAGAAGAATCGGCATAAGGGGAAACAAGAATTAACTTGATTCCCTAGAAGTATATTTATATATATTGGTGGAGATATATTCCGTTTTTAAACATTTATTAGGCATAACATAAAAATTGAATAGTGCAAATAAGTAAACATCACACCGTCCCATACCGGTGCTTCAACCACTGCAAATAAGATGAATGATGGATGATGAGATGAAATGTTATGACCTAAGATGTCTATCTACCCTAAATGCAACACATAAGCATGTCTAGCGCGCACCTAGGTACCATGGTCGGTATTCCCTCCCATATAAGGGTCCACACCCCTTAATGGTCGAGAGACATACCCACAGTGCCCCCGCCGCGGACACTAACAGCTGAAATCGTGGCTTACGGCAAGCGGGTCAGGCAAAGGGTCATGAGCCCTCTCCAGCCAAAATCAGACTAGGATATAAATCCTTTTCAGTCTCAATGCTTCTGGGTAGCAATCCCACTATGCCCCTCATCGGATACCGATTCGTAAGCGTAGCGTATCCTACCGTCGTGGCATTTTATATCATCACAGATATTCACATATCATCACAGATATTCACATATCATCACAGATATTCACATATCATCCCAGATATTCACATATCATCACCGATATTCACATATCATCACAGATATTCTCATATCATCACAGATATTCACATATCATCACAGATATTCACATATCATCCCAGATATTCACATATCATCACAGATATTCAGATTCAATTCAATCACTCCTCTCGAGTGAAGTATTTTCTTTAAAATAGATAGCTTTAAAATAGTCTGGGCTCTTTGAAATATACTACTAGTTTATAAATGATAACTTTAAAAATAATAATACTTGAAAATAATAGTTTTTAAAAAGAATAATCCGGGCTCTTTAAAATAGTAGTTTTAAAATATTCCGGGGTGTGCCAAGCCCCATATATCGGCACTAACACATAATCAGATTCAATTCCACACCATGTCCATACGTAAATCAACGCATCAGGACAAAATAAACAACTCATCTCGAGTTAAGTATCAAAGGTGTGCCAAGTCCCACATATCGGCATCAACATATATTCAGATTCAATTCCACACATGTCAATACGTAAATTACGTGTCATGACAAAATAAACAACTTATCGCGAGTTAAGTGTCAAGGGTGTGCCAAGTCCCACATATCGGCACCAACTCTCACATCAACATAGAAGCGAATCAAGACTCGATCTCAACTAAGGCATAGTAGATCACCGCTAATCGCAACTAGGTTCATAGATTGTGAGCATAATGATAGTTATGGCATGCTAGAAGCATAAGAAGAACTAAGGAAACACGAAGGACGAAGAATCGGAAAACGAGCGAACGAATCGCGCGGGCAGGGGAGCCCGCGCGCACCCGGCGCGGTTTTCCCAAGGAGGGCGCGCCGGCCCCGCGCCAAAGACGCAGGTCGCGTCGTTCGTGTCTCCGCGCGCTGCCCGCGCGGTGTTTGTGGAAAAGGCGCGCCAACTGCGCGCCGTCCTGACAAGGACGTCGTTGACGTTCTTCTCACGCGCTGCCCACGCGTTTTTTGGCTAAAGGGCGCGCCAAGAGCGCGCCGACACATCAGAATTGATGGAAATGGCGATTTCCGGCCATTCCACCGATTATGCCCCCATTTAGGCCTATCTCTACCCTTGCCTGGTATGTAGATGAGTCCCCAAGCTCCTCTTCTCAACCTGCAAGCTTCCAATCTACAATTCCAAGCCTATATTACAAGAATCCAATCCAAACATCAAAAATCAACTCCAAGAACATGATTTCTTCATCATGAACCCATTGGAAGCTCAAAAACTGAAATTACTCAACCAAAAGCATTACCTTAACTTCCAAAACTGATTTGCAACTCCCAAGCAAGGATTTAACACAAATTCCAAGCCGATCTACAAGAATTTCAACCAAAATCATTCAATCCCGTCACTTGTTTTGCCCTCTTCACAAACCACCTCAAAACTCTTCAAAATCATGAATTACTATGAGGAAATTACTTACCAAAGGTAGTATAATGAAACCCCCAACTGATTTGGGCATAAAATCAAGGTTTTGGGAGGATTTGGCACCAACCCTAGCCTTCCCAAAAATGGTGACGGGAATGAGGGAAGAGAGGGGAAGAGAAGATGAGGAAATGGGTTTCCAACACCCAAAATCTGATTTTTAAGGGTAAGATGGATCCGGGTCGGGTCGGAATGTGGGTTAAAAGGTTTACACTACTTGTCTTGACCACATTGCACCCATTTGAGCACTTGACTCTTATTATCTTGTGAGTTGAACTCACTTATTTCCCCCACTTAAATCTTCATTCCCTACAAAATAATCCACATACTAAGTCTTTTGTTAATTAACCATAATTAAATTAAATTAATTATGAGTTAATTAAATCGGGGTGTTACAATCTCTCCCCCTTAGGATCATTCGTCCTCGAATGAAAAAGTATGGATTAAGGTCATTACTTCACTGAATTGGAGTCAAATCCAATTCAGGATAACGCCCAGCCATGCTTTCCTCTGTCTCCCAAGTGGCATCCTCTACGCCATGTCTCGACCAAAGTACTTTCACCATTTTGATCACCTTCTTGCGAAGTATCTTTTCTTTAGTGTCGAGAATCGCCACGGGGTATTCTTCGTATTCTAGGTTGTCATCCAACTCCACCTCCTCCGGTTGTATAACCTTGTTAGGATCCGATATAAACTTCCTCAACTGAGAGACATGGAAAACGTTGTGCACATTTCCCACCTTAGTTGGCAATTCTAACCGGTCAGCGACCTTCCCAATCTTTTTAGTGATCTCATAGGGGCCTATAAATCTGGGACTCAGTTTCCCTTTCTTCCCAAATCGTCTCACGCCCCTCATGGGTGACACTCTCAAAAGTACCCAATCTCCAACCTCGAATTCAATGTCTCTCCTGGACAATTCAGCATAACTCTTCTGACGATCCTGAGCTTCCTTCATTCTGTCTCTGATCACTCGTACCACTTTCGTGGTCTGTTCAATGAGTTCAGGACCCATCACCACTCGCTCTGAAGGATCACTCCAACACAAGGGTGTCCTGCACTTTCTTCCGTATAAGGCCTCGAAAGGCGCCATACGAATACTCGCGTGATAGCTATTGTTGTAGGAGAACTCCACCAAATGTAGATGTTCCTCCCACGATCCTTGAAAATCTATCACACGCGCCCTCAACATATCCTCCAAGGTTCTCATGGTCCTTTCGGTCTGTCCATCAGTCTGAGGGTGCCACGCAGTACTCATACTGATCTGCGTCCCAAAGACTGTCTGCAATTCCTTCCAGATCCTTGACAGGAATCTGGAATCTCTGTCGGAAATGATTTCTCGAGGAATACCAAAACGTCTAAGCACATGTTGGATGTAAGCGCCAGTGAACTGTTGCATGCTCCAGTTCAATCTCATTGGTATAAACACAGCACTCTTGGTTAGTCGGTCCACAACTACCCTAATAGTATCAAAACTGCTCCGTGTCCTGGGTAGCCCGGTGACAAGGTCCATAGCAATGGATTCCCATTTCCAAGTAGGAACATCCAATGGTTGTAATAAGCCTGAAGGTCTCATGTGCTCGGCTTTCACCTTCTGGCAAGGGGAACACCTAGACACAAATTCTGCCACTTTCTTCTTTCATGCCTTTCCACCAATAGTTTTGCCTCAAATCCTTGTACATCTTTACTACTCCTGGATGTACGGAGTAAGGTGTGCAATGTGCTTCCTCCATAATTTTTCCTTTCAGCGCCTGATCTTTCGGAGGCACACACCAACGGTCCCCAAACTTGATCATATCCTTGCTATCAATCACAAAACCTTCCACTTTACCCTTACGAATCCGGGCTTTCAAATGCATCATCTCTTGACTTACAGCTTGACTTAGTCTGAGTTCCTCGAGTAATGATGGCATCACCGTCATAGCATTCAGCCTCGCTATCGTGTCGTAAGGAACAACCACAACACCTTCCTTGTCTAACTCTTGCCTCAACTTCCAAGGGAGAGTAATTGAATTCAGTACATGTCCTTTCCTACTTAGTGCATCAGCCACCCGGTTGGCTTTCCCTTCTATGTACTGAATACTCGTGTCGTAGTCCTGCAAAAACTCTAACCACCTTCTTTGCCTACCGCTCATCTTATCTGCAGTGTAGAGACATTTAAGGTTCTTATGATCCGAATAGATTTGACACTTGGCTCCGTAAAGATAATGCCTCCAAATTTTTTAATGCATGCACGACCGCTGCCATCTCCAGGTCGTGAGTCGGGTAATTCAGCTCGTGAGGCTTTAATTGCCTAGATGCATATGCAATCACCTTGCCATACTGCATAAGCACACATCCAAGTCCTCGATAAGATGCATCTGTGTATACCTCATATTCCCCCGATTCATCAGGTAACACTAAGGCCGGAGCCTCTGTCACCTTTTTCTTCAATAGATCAAAAGCCTGCTGACAGTGCTCATTCCAATGAAATAATACATCCTTCCTCAATAGCTGAGTCAAGGGTCGAGCAATGCTAGCGAACCCTTCAATGAACCTCCTGTAGTATCCCACCAATCCAAGGAAACTACGCACCTCACTGACATTAGTTGGAGGATTCCACTCCAACACCGCTTCGACCTTCGCAGGGTCTACTGAAATTCCTTCGCCTGACACAATATGTCCAAGGAAAGCCACCTTATCCAACCAAAACTCACACTTTGAAAGTTTGGCATATAACTTGTGCTCCCTAAGCACCTGCAACACTGTCCTGAGATGTTCCTTGTGTGTCTTTACACTGGAAGAGTATACCAAAATGTCATCAATAAAGACAACCACACAAACGTCTAACCAAGGTCGAAAGACGCGATGCATCAAATCCATAAAAACTGCTGGGGCATTAGTTAGCCCAAACGGCATCACTGTGAACTCGAAATGACCATACCGCGTTCGGAAAGCTGTCTTTTCACGATCTCCCTCTGCCACTCGAATCTGATGGTATCCTGATCTCAAGTCGATCTTAGAAAATGCGGATGCACCCTTCAGCTAGTCAAATAGGTCATCAATCCTCGGCAGTGGGTAACGGTTCTTGACTGTGATCTGATTGAGCCCCCGATAATCAGTACACATCCGTAAGCTTCCGTCCTTCTTTTTGACAAAGATTACCGGTGCTCCCCAAGGCGAACTGCTAGGTTGAATGTATCCTTTATCAAGTAGATCCTTAAGCTGTTCCTTCAACTCCTTCAACTCGGCAGGAGCTCCTTATGGCGAGCTACTAGGCTAAATATACCCCTTACTGATCAGCTCATTCAATTGATCCTACAACTCCTTCAGTTCACAGGAGTCATATGGTAAGGAGCCTTAGAACTATGAGCTGCATCAGGCATCAGCTCAACAGTAAAATCAATCTCCCGAGCAGATGGGAGACCAAGAATTTAGTCGGGAAATACATCCCCGAACTCAGAGACAACAGGGACACTCGGTAAACAAGAATAATTCTTTACCGAACAACAATTATTAAGTATAGAATTCCCGGAATATCCCCAAGGATTGATCCTGGTTTGATTCACAAACCACAATCCACCCTATAGGGGACGCAGATAACCAGAAACAATGCAATTAACAAGAATATAAGCAGAACCAGATGCAATTCCTACACTATATGCTTTCCCCCACACATCTCACCGCATGCTTGTGTTAGAATTCTAAGCACATACGAGCAGACATGGCTCTGATACCAAATGTAACGCCCCAAAAATTTAAAACCAAATTTCTGAGACGTCACTGCCGTGTTACCTCTCTTAAACTGTTGGCCAATCAATTTAAGATCAATAACACGTAGCCAAGTAAACAGAAGCCAATGAATCATAATACAAATCCAGAAAGGAAACCTCACATCATAACAGACGTCCGGCTTACAAGCCTTATTCATGCGACATAACAGTCGACATATCAGTCTCATCTCAACCTGTCAGAGATATTAAGTATCACACAAGATAGAACATAATGTACCGATCGGTACCACAAGCAGTACGAGACAAGATAATAGCGTTATAGCATATTATTCAAGACAAGCACATAAGTCCACAACATGCTAATGCATCCCTAGGTAGATCACTCATCCCCAAACCCCACATCGTGCTCAGGCTCTGCGTCCTCCCCGGGAATATCTATACATAAAAACATAGCAAGGGTCAGTACAAGGTACTGAGCAAGAATAGAAGAATCGGCATAAGGGGAAACAAGAATTAACTTGATTCCCTAGAAGTATATTTATATATATTGGTGGAGATATATTCCGTTTTTAAACATTTATTAGGCATAACATAAAAATTGAATAGTGCAAATAAGTAAACATCACACCGTCCCATACCGGTGCTTCAACCACTGCAAATAAGATGAATGATGGATGATGAGATGAAATGTTATGACCTAAGATGTCTATCTACCCTAAATGCAACACATAAGCATGTCTAGCGCGCACCTAGGTACCATGGTCGGTATTCCCTCCCATATAAGGGTCCACACCCCTTAATGGTCGAGAGACATACCCACAGTGCCCCCGCCGCGGACACTAACAGCTGAAATCGTGGCTTACGGCAAGCGGGTCAGGCAAAGGGTCATGAGCCCTCTCCAGCCAAAATCAGACTAGGATATAAATCCTTTTCAGTCTCAATGCTTCTGGGTAGCAATCCCACTATGCCCCTCATCGGATACCGATTCGTAAGCGTAGCGTATCCTACCGTCGTGGCATTTTATATCATCACAGATATTCACATATCATCACAGATATTCACATATCATCCCAGATATTCACATATCATCACCGATATTCACATATCATCACAGATATTCTCATATCATCACAGATATTCACATATCATCACAGATATTCATATATCATCCCAGATATTCACATATCATCACAGATATTCAGATTCAATTCAATCACTCCTCTCGAGTGAAGTATTTTCTTTAAAATAGATAGCTTTAAAATAGTCTGGGCTCTTTGAAATATACTACTAGTTTATAAATGATAACTTTAAAAATAATAATACTTGAAAATAATAGTTTTTAAAAAGAATAATCCGGGCTCTTTAAAATAGTAGTTTTAAAATATTCCGGGGTGTGCCAAGCCCCATATATCGGCACTAACACATAATCAGATTCAATTCCACACCATGTCCATACGTAAATCAACGCATCAGGACAAAATAAACAACTCATCTCGAGTTAAGTATCAAAGGTGTGCCAAGTCCCACATATCGGCATCAACATATATTCAGATTCAATTCCACACATGTCAATACGTAAATTACGTGTCATGACAAAATAAACAACTTATCGCGAGTTAAGTGTCAAGGGTGTGCCAAGTCCCACATATCGGCACCAACTCTCACATCAACATAGAAGCGAATCAAGACTCGATCTCAACTAAGGCATAGTAGATCACCGCTAATCGCAACTAGGTTCATAGATTGTGAGCATAATGATAGTTATGGCATGCTAGAAGCATAAGAAGAACTAAGGAAACACGAAGGACAAAGAATCGGAAAACGAGCGAACGAATCGCGCGGGCAGGGGAGCCCGCGCGCACCCGGCGCGGTTTTCCCAAGGAGGGCGCGCCGGCCCCGCGCCAAAGACGCAGGTCGCGTCGTTCGTGTCTCTGCGCGCTGCCCGCGCGGTGTTTGTGGAAAAGGCGCGCCAACTGCACGCCGTCCTGACAAGGACGTCGTTGACGTTCTTCTCACGCGCTGCCCACGCGTTTTTTGGCGCGCCAAGAGCGCGCCGACACATCAGAATTGATGGAAATGGCGATTTCCGGCCATTCCACCGATTATGCCCCCATTTAGGCCTATCTCTACCCTTGCCTGGTATGTAGATGAGTCCCCAAGCTCCTCTTCTCAACCTGCAAGCTTCCAATCTACAATTCCAAGCCTATATTACAAGAATCCAATCCAAACATCAAAAATCAACTCCAAGAACATGATTTCTTCATCATGAACCCATTGGAAGCTCAAAAACTGAAATTACTCAACCAAAAGCATTACCTTAACTTCCAAAACTGATTTGCAACTCCCAAGCAAGGATTTAACACAAATTCCAAGCCGATCTACAAGAATTTCAACCAAAATCATTCAATCCCGTCACTTGTTTTGCCCTCTTCACAAACCACCTCAAAACTCTTCAAAATCATGAATTACTATGAGGAAATTACTTACCAAAGGTAGTATAATGAAACCCCCAACTGATTTGGGCATAAAATCAAGGTTTTGGGAGGATTTGGCACCAACCCTAGCCTTCCCAAAAATGGTGACGGGAATGAGGGAAGAGAGGGGAAGAGAAGATGAGGAAATGGGTTTCCAACACCCAAAATCTGATTTTTAAGGGTAAGATGGATCCGGGTCGGGTCGGAATGTGGGTTAAAAGGTTTACACTACTTGTCTTGACCACATTGCACCCATTTGAGCACTTGACTCTTATTATCTTGTGAGTTGAACTCACTTATTTCCCCCACTTAAATCTTCATTCCCTACAAAATAATCCACATACTAAGTCTTTTGTTAATTAACCATAATTAAATTAAATTAATTATGAGTTAATTAAATCGGGGTGTTACAGGTCCGAGGGATGTTGCTGATGATAACCCGTTAGGCCTGTTACTAGCCGCTGCTTCAGTGAAGATTAGCAAGGATGGTCTTTTGCAGCGGGACAGCCTAGGGATTATTCGCTTTTTTCTTCATCACAGGCCCTCTTATCATGACTTATTTGTGTATGCCCCTATAGGATGATTGATGTCCACACTTGTGTCTGCAAGCCTGATCAGCCACGTGGTCTTCATGGAGAGTCTATTTGGAACATTAGTATAAAGCCTCATATGCTTCTGAGTGGGATAAAGAGGAAGGATCAGTATAATCCGATCGTAGCCGAGCCATATTATCCTCATCTGCTTGCTCGTCGGTTTGGTTGTCATCTCGGACTTCTTCGTAGAGTGAAGTGGCCGGTTCCCTTTACTAGGGGTGAGACGCTGACAGACGCTAGTATTCGGGCGGTGGTTGCTTTCTCGTCTCGTCTGACGCTATCTAGTTATCTTCCCTTTACTCCGACAGGGACCCTTGCTGCTGGTTTTATGGCATGGTGGACGTCATACATCACCTCTACCTTGCCATCTTATGACCAGATTACAGCCCGCTTTGGGGACCCGCAGCGTTGCTCGGCTCCTTCGAAGCATCCTAGTGTTCGTAGTGCCGTTGTTCGATTGGCATCTACTCCAGTTTCTCGTCGTACCTCGAAGTCTAAATCTGCTGCAGCTTCTTCATGTCGCAAGCGCCGAAGAGGTATGTCTCCTTCGTCAATATGTCTTTTTGTAAACTGTTTCCTGGTCTTTTAACATTTCTTTCTCTTCAGACGACCGAGATAGCGAGGAAGATGAGGATGATGCCCCAGATGATGATCATCATGAGGAGGGGTCTGCGAGCTCTGAGGAGTCTACAGATGAGGATTACACTGCTCATTCTGATGAGGATGGGGATTCAGGTTCTAGGGAGGAGGAGTCGGATTCAGGTGAAGATGAAACGCGTTCTGATGAGGATGGTGATCCTGTAGATGATGGTAATGACCTCATGGCAGAGGATCATGTTGAGGATGATGTTACTGGAGACGATAGTCATATGGAGGATGAGTCACTCGACCTTCACGAGGCGTCGACTATCGCTGATGAACATATGAACGATGCGACTGCTAGGAGTGAAACATATGACGAACTGTTGGCTCGTGCTACTTATATCATCCGCCACGAAGATGATCCTAAGTACCAGACTAAAGCCATGGTGATGGATGCGACTCACCATTCTTCCATTAATCAGGTGCATTTCAACACTTTGGACTCTTTGCTCAAATTCTGTTTTGGTAAAGTACCGACATTTTTCTTTTCTACTTAGATGGATCCACCTTCTTCTCAGGCCGTCTATGCCTCTACCGTTAGCTCCGTTACTCCTGAATTGACTTCTTAGGTACATTTGAGTTACATCCCCATTTTCTTTTGTCTTTCTCTATTATGCAAAATGATTCTAAAGATAGCTATCCTCTAGACTCCTGAAGACCAGATAGACCGTCCTCTTCATACTCAGGCTGTGGTACACGCCTCCATGATTAGTACTGCTGACCCTTTGGCGACTTCTCATGTACTCCTTTAGTTGTATTCTAGTCTTCTCTTGTTCTTATCCTTAAAGATATGTACTAAAGGTTTCTTCCTCTAGATCCCTTCGGATCAGGCAGATCGCTCTGCACCACCTACTCAGACAGATCAGGCAGATTACTCTGCGGTTGATACTTCAGCTGATTTGATTGCACCAGCTCTTTCAGCCGATTTGACTGCAACACCTCCCCAGGTATATTTCATTTCATCTTTTGTCATAGTAAAACCCTTTTGTATTCTCCTAACATAGTTTGTCTCCAGGCACATATGGACCCTCCTGCAGGCCCCGTGGCCTCTCTTCCACTTGACTTGGGCACTTGCGCTGACATAGCCTCATCATGTGAGGCATTTGACTGTCTTCTTTCCACCCAGACCGGTCATCTTTCTGCTGAGATGGTCTATGGACTCTATGACCTTCTTGGCGATGTCACCTTGGTCCCTGCCTTCGTTAAGGATGCCGGCTTCTCGGATTTCACGGAGCTTATCTCTGATTTTTCCATTTCTTACCCTCTCTACAGCAGTACAGCATATCAGTCGGCCCAGGGTTTGACACTTATTGATGATCTCGAGGCGCGGCAGCACGAGGTTCGTTCACAGTTAGAGGCTATTCATCCTCATCGTGATCAGGCATCCACGGCTCTTAAGGTTGAGGAGAGTAAGCAGTCACAGTTAGCGAGTATCGTAGCTCAGGCGAAGTGCGATATTGAGAAGGAGAAAGAAGTTATTGCGGAGGCGGAGCGTGTTATTGCGGAGTCACGACATGTTATCTTGGAGAAACGCTGTGATAATGGCCAGAAATGACCATTATTTTCAATCCATTTCCGTGTCTTAAACGGGCATTTGATCGCATTCCGGTCTTACATTAAGTAAGAAAGCAGTCGAATTGGACTAATTTATGCATGATTGTAAAAATAATAAGCTGGTGTGAAAAAGACATAAATATGTAATTTTATTACATATTTATGTTAGAAAAATCCAAAAACATGAGAAAAAGAAAAGGAAACAAAAAGATGGGAAAAAGATAGAAAAGCCCACAAAAAGAATATTTTCGGCCCATCTGGCCCAATCCAGCAGGCCCAGGAAGACCTTTGTCGCGGAAGCCCTTTGGCGCGATGCAGTGTTCCGCGACAAAGGAGGGTTCCGCGACCAAGCAGCTCAGATGAAGAGGAGACCAGCCATGACCTTTGTCGCGATGGCCCTTATCGCGATGGCATGCTCCGCGACAAAGGCATGCTCCGCGACCAAGACACCCAATTAGAGACACAAGACCCAGTCGAGAAGCCTTGCCACATGCAGTGTGTTCCGCGACCAACTTGATGCTCCGAGACAAAGGTGTGATGTGTGTGATGTCTTAAGACACAATGGGCTAAAATCAAGGCCCATGGGCTTAGGGTTACACTTCTATAAATATGAGGTGTCTCCCATAAGCTAAGGGTTGGAAAAATTGGAATTTTGTTGAGCTCTCTTGAAGGCAAGCTTAGGAGTTCTTCCTTAGGTAGAGTAGTTTAGGGTTATTTTCATGTATTATTTAATTTTTGTTCTTAGTTTAGTCTAGTTTAGTGCTTTTACTGTTCACAGTTACTTAGATAGCCACTTTACACCATGTTTTGGTTTCTAAACTCTTATTTTTAGGGTTTGTAATACCCAAATCATGGGTATTAACAACACCCCTTCAATAATATGGGAAAACATTCATCATTTGTGTCCCAAATCATGAAATGGGTCTCACACCCCATGGATTTATGCTTTCTTTTTCATTTTGGGGTCATTTGACCCCCATTATGCCTTTTTATGTTTACTGTTAAGCATTTTATGGATAATGTTGTGTGTATGTGTGATCAAACTTTAGATTAGGACTCTTGCTTTATTTTAATATTCTGCCCAGCTTTGTTTATTTTTGTTTAAGCATGTTCTTCCTCATTTTGAATATTTCTTGCTTATTTTTAGCTTAGAATAGCTTTTTAATCTGAAATAGGGTGAGATCACGCTGTTTGCATGCCACTGTTCATTTCTGCTTTTTCTGACTTTTGTCCTGAACCACCTCGGGCGCCAACCGCCTTTTGGCGCGGAACCACGTTCCGCGACAAAATGGTTGTTCCGCGACCAAGGTGTCAAGACACTTGTCTCCATAATTTAAAACCCTCTGTCGCGGAATACCTTGTCGCGGAGCCACGTTCCGCGACAAAACCTTCCATGCATAGCGACAAAGGAGCCAAACTCTTGCATTTTGTCTGCATGGCTTTTTGTCGCGGAATCATCTTGTCGCGGAACCACGTTCCGCGACAAAATCTCATTCTGAGACAGAAAAATTATGTCATGTTCCTTAATCTTTGAACACTTTGTCGCGGAACACCTTGTCGCGGAGCCACGTTCCGCGACAAAATTTTCCATGCATAGCGACAAAGGTTCAAATGCCTTAGGAATTTTCTGAAAACACTTTGTCGCGAAACACTCTTGTCGCGGAACCACGTTCCGCGACAAAATCTTGCTTAGCGACAAAGAGGCGTTATGCTGCCAAAAATTCTAAAAACTTGTCGGGATACCCATGTCGCGGACCTCGGACCGCGACAAAACTTATGGTATCGCGACAAAGATTCACTTCTCTCTATTTTAATCTTAAACAATCTCCATTCTCTTTCTATATTATATTGCAACACTCACATCATAACCCCACGGGTTAAGGTGTAAAATTCTGGAATTGCAATATAGGGTGTTATGCTGCCCAAATTTTGATTCTCCATTTGCATCACTTAATTAATTGAACCCTTGACTCATTAATGATTAAGGATTGAGATTAGTAATAATCAAACATCAACAATCATCATGATTAAAGGACCTTTGTTCAATTGCCATTAAAACACTCTTGTATAAACAAAATCTCGATGGCTTAAGCAGATAATCCAGACTGTAATTAATTATGGTAGGAAGGATTATTTAAGATCATCAATTGTGGACCCAATCCACAACCTTGCATGAGAAACCAATGTCTCTCATACAAGGAATCTCCTTCTATTTCTTTTTCTTTTTGATTTTGTCTTTGCGTGTTGTGTGTAACAATTAGTAAAGAATACATCAGATTAATGTTGGTGGGTATTCCCTCATGGATAACTAGCTCGTAATCTGAGTATTAATTACTAAGTGTTATTTTGCATGGTCTGGATGACTGTCAGTGGAAGCCTTGGCGGTTTACCCATCCAGGGTTATAATAGCTGCTCGGCTGACTCCCATCCAGATACAGTTTTATTTTTATTATTATTATTATCTTAATTTCCAAACCCAAATTCCAATCCGTACTGGGAGTCAGTTGGCATCAGTCAATGCCAACTGATGATCATTATAGAAGGGAAGCATGTAGGTTTTTATCCGAATTCACAGACAGTGGAGGCCCAACTGGTGTTGACACCACCATTATAGGGTCTAAGCTGTCTAAATTCGCTCCATCCGAGTAATTGGGAAATTGGACAGTAGATGTTTACAGTCCACCTGATTATTCTGCCATTACTTTGGTCCCTTGACTACTTCATGTCTGTGTTTCACCTTCTGTCTAGACCCGCATTTATATTTTGGGTCAATTAATTTTACACTTCCCTATATCCTTATGCATGATAATATTATGTAGATAATGTGGTCTATATTATTTTGGGATCCTTCCCTTGGACAATAGAAGTCTAGATCTTAAACAGATATTGCGTAATGGACTTCCAACAAAAATCGCTTTATAAAATCCGGATCTGAGTAAGGGATAAATTCTTCAGTTATGACTAATTCATATTCTGTCAAGGGTTGTATTTTGGGAAAGTAGAAACAGATTCAGCGATTAGGTCTCTTTTAGACTGAAAGGGTCTGTGTTTTAACTGAGAGTCTAGTACCTGATAGGGAATGATTTTCAAATTCATTATTTTCCAAAATTGCTGGTTGATGGAAATCTAAGATTGAGTGCTACACCGAGATGAGGTCCACTTGGACTCAAATACAGTGTAGTAAATAATCTTAGAGGAACATCATCCAGGCCTTGGTTACTTTCTAAGATAGGGTTGAGTTTTCTTTCAACTGCTATCCTCTTCTGCCAAGGCCTACTTTTGAGTCCTGAGTGAGTGCATCCGGAACGAACTAATTTATTAGTCCGTTTCATTAGTTTGTATCTCATAATCACCCGGAAGGAAGTGAACACACTAATGGTTCAATGAGAGCCGAGAATTCTTGATCCATACTCCTTCATCTTGATGGGGAGATGTCTCTTACTACCAGGGTCAGATTTTCAAAACCTCCGAGTGATAGGTTTTAAATGCTTTCTTTACCGCTTTTTTTTTAACTGCTTTCATTAGAGGTCACTCGGTTGTATTGAGAGTTGTGTAACTGCTACTAGGATTGACGGTTAAGGGATAGTTTAGGGCTTAATTCGAATCTTTGGGCGTGACATGGGAGAATGATAGTAGTACTTGGCATTTCAATAAATGATGTGTCGGGTGTTGCTTTTCCACCACAGATGAAGTAACACACCCAGGCCAGGGCAGTTATAAATCTGTGGTATCTTAGAATTTGTGGTCTTAAGAACATGTAAACTCATATTGTAAGTACCTGTCTGTTAAAGGGAAAGCATTATTGAGAGCATGAAAATTGGCTATCTGATAGAATTATCCCAAACCAAGATCTGCGTATAAAAATGGAAGTTTAATACTGCTTTATCTAAATCTTGTCCAACTTTCATTCTTGTCTTCCTGTCCCTTTTGTCTACATTGTGATCCAGCTTTACGGTTGGCACAATGTAATTTTTCCCCCGCTTTCATAGATATTGTTTATCGCATTCGTAGAGTAATCTTTATCCGCTTTCTAGAATAGATTTATTCGCTTTGTAGAGTAATTTAAATGCTTTTGTAACCTAGTTTAAATTCATGTCAGTAGTTGTTAATCACCTTTCAAACCTATTCAGCAATACGAATGGAAAATCTAGTAAAACGACGTGGGCCCTGCTTCTATCGCACATCTTCCAGTGAACGATCCGGTATTACTATAAATTACTGCAATTTTTGACACCGTGCGCTTTCGGGCCACAGTTTCTTAAACACGAGCAATAAAAACATGACTACTTATAAATATATCCCTAATCACAACCCCGCCATCATAAATTGATTTCGTTAAATAAAATCTAAACCAGGATCATGAATTTTCGGAAAATACTCATGTAGTGGGAATCAGTCAAAAGTTTCATGGTAGGAAATCTTATGGCAAGAATTGATGAGAAGTATCCTGGCATATTTGCCGGGGATCCTCAGTGTGACAGGCTGAAGGTCAACCTATCCCGGCTATGCCATGAGATTTGTCAACATTTCATGACAGAGAGGACCACAGCGCCATTTGAAACCAAAGCACCATACTTGAGTAATAAAAAGATTAATAATCTTGATACATCCCTAAACCCTTTCCCGTGAATCATAACTCTTTTCTTTTAATAAATCTGACCTGGTATATTTTAGAAAATGCTCGTGGACGGAAATTGTCAAAAGTTTCATGGCGCCGTTGCCGGGGAGGATGCAGCGCCGTTTTATTAGAGAATTACATTCCTCATTGCTCCTAGATTAGCCTATACATATAATTATAAATACTCACCTTCAGAACCAATTCTAACCTGGGGATTGTACAGGTACTGTCATCATTGAAGCCGTTGTTCTATGCAAAGGAGGAAGCAGACGCCAGCCGAGATCCCGTTTAATTCAGAGATAGAAAAGACAGCTCGACGTCTTAGGGCGGAGACTAAACGAAGAAGGGAACGGGAACGACAGGCATTACTTTCGCCAAGCACCAGCAGCGATATTTCCGAGATGGCAAACCCTGACATCCCACCAATCATTCAACCCAATCCCCCACTTCATAACATTGAGGAAGACCCCGAAGATGCTGATCACGATGATTTGGATGATCCCCCTCCCCAGATCATACAAGGAGGTGGGAACCCACCAAACATGAAGCAACAACACTTCGAGGCACCCCCTCCCAATCCGAACCAAAACCCACCAAACAACCAGAACCAACCAAATCAGCAAAATTTCCAAAACCAGCAAAATCAGCAATACCATAACCCCCATCAGAATCCCCCGAATCCGAATGATTTCAATGATCCGAGGAACTATTTCATGCCTCAGAACTACTACCCACAGCAGTACCAAGGCGGGCCAGAGAACAATCATCAAGCAGCAGCTGCTGCTGATTACATGCAGCCGATTTTAGAGCCATATCTGAATATTCCTAGACAAGCTCCATTCTTGGCCAGGAACTTCGAATTGAAACCGGCCCTAATCAATCTAGTCCAGAGCAACCAGTTTGCCGGAGCAAGCCATGAAGACCCCCATGATCACCTGCAAACCTTCCTAGAATTGTGTGACACGATTAAAAATCGTGATGTACCTGCAAACACTATTCGACTAAGGCTATTTCCCTTCTCTCTGACAAGCGGGGCACGAACATGGTACAAGTCACTGCCTGTAAATCAGAAGTCTACATGGGAAGATGTGATCAGAAACTTCCTAGCAAAATACTTCCCGGAGTCCAAGGTGGATGAATGCCGCTCCAAAATTGCGGAATTCAAAATGAAACCAGACGAGTCCTTGTATGATGCAAAGGAAAGATTCTTCAACCTGCTCAGGAAGTGTCCTCAACATGGTTTCCATGACTGGGAGAGACTGAGAAAGTTCTACAGTGGTCTGACCCCAGCATGGAAATCCATGCTCGATGCTGCTGGTGGTCAACATTTGCTCTACATACCGATGGACCAAGCCTGGGCAAAGATTGAAGCCATGAGTGTAAACCGTTCTGTTCTAACTGATGATGGTAATCTCACTCCCCCTTGTGGTTTGTGTGCTGTAGGTACAGTAGAGAAGTCAGACATTGAAAAGCTTCAAGAGCAAGTGGCAGCGTTGTCTGTAAATCAAGGAGTCGGAAGTTCTGCGCAGGGACAGCAAACTGATGTGATCTGTGGACTGTGTCAAGGTGCTCATGCAACTGACACATGCGAGCAAATCACAGCTGAGAGCTGTAACTATGCAGGAGCCTTTCCAAATAGACACCCGAATTTGTCTTATTCAAACAACAACGCCCTGAATTCACATCTCTTAAACAAGCCACAGCAACAACAGTTCAACCCTCAGCAGAATCAGTGATTTGTTCAGAACAGGGGCCAACACTTTCAGAATCCAGGTTTCCAACCTCAAATCCAGCAGAGGCCGCCTCAGAACTTCCAGAACTTTCAGCCCAATCAGAGTTTCCAGCCTCAGTTTGTCCCAAACCAAGGCCAGTGGAATCAGAATCAGAATCAAAATCAGAATCAGAATCAAAAGCCTCCTTCAAGGCTTGAGAATCTGATGACTGATTTCATCACTAGTCAGAAAGAGATCAACAATCAACTGCAGGCCTCCATCAGAAATGTGGAGACCCAAGTTACACAGATGGCTAATGAGATGCAGAAAAGGGACAAAGGTACATTGCCAAGCACTGCGGAAAAGAACCCGCAATGCAAGGCAATAACCTTGAAATCTGGAAGAGTACTAGCCGGACCGAAGGGAGCAGATGCTGGAGCAGAATTTGAAGAGAATGATGTTGTTGACAATGCTGGTAAGGATGCTGATAATGAGAACGAAGCTGAAAAAGAGACAGCCGAATTGCAGACTGAAGCTGCGCCTGAAACGGCTAAAGCAGATAAGGGTACAGGTGAAGGTACAACTTCCTTCCCTTCACCACCAAAAATTGCTAATAACAAGTACATGCCCAGGATTCCTTATCCTGCGCGTCTTAAAAATAAAGAACATGATCTTAAATTCAAGAAATTTCTGCAACGATTAAAGTCTGTAGAGATAACCATTCCTCTCACAGAAATGATTTCCGAAATGCCCATCTATGCTAAGTTCTTGAAAGAATTGATTTCAGGAAAAAGGCAGGTTGAGCAGGAAGAGGTAATTATTCTCAACAGCACATGCAGTGCCATCGTTCAGAGGAGAATGCCTGAAAAGAAAGAGGACCCCGGATGTTGCACACTCCCAATACAATTCGGAAAGGCCAAAGTGAGTATGGGGCTTTGTGATCTAGGATCAAGCATCAATGTGATGCCACTAGCTATGGCTGTTCGCCTTAAGCTTGGAGAAATTCAACCAATCAAGATGAGACTGCAACTTGCAGACAGATCGATCACTCAGCCCGTAGGAATCCTTAAGGATGTTGTGGTCAAAACCGGGCAGGTTCTCTTCCCGGTCGACTTCATCGTCCTCGACATTGAAGAAGATTCTGAAATGCCGCTTATCCTTGGACGCCCATTTCTAGCCACTGGTGGTGCACTGATTGACGCCAAATCCGGAAAAGTCACCTTAAGGGTCGATGGCGAGGAGATCATCTTTGATATGGAGAAATTGCAGAAATTTCCGAATGACAGTTCTTGTTTTTCTTTTGAAAATGTAATAGTTAGGGAAGAGCTTGACTCTGAACTCGATTGTGAAATGATGCTGGATGAACCATCAAAGCAGGTACTGAAGCCTGCCAGCGTGGAGCACAAAGGATGCAAAGCCGTTCACTTTGCCGATCCCGAAACAGGGGATCTGGAGGAGTTTGACGGCATCGAATTCCATGATGACGCCAACCAAGAGGAAGAAGAGGATCCTGTACTGATGCAGGATCCCGAAGGTAAATCTGTTCTCCCACTACCCATTTCTCGCAAACTACTCCCTTCCGTTGAATGCCCACCAGAGCTTGAACTTAAAACATTACCCGATCATCTCAAGTATGCGTTTCTCGCAGAACATAAAAAGTTACCCGTGATTGTTTCGGCTAAGCTCTCCCAAGAGCAAGAAAATGCTCTGGTGGTCGTTCTTAAGAAACATGTACATGCAATAGGTTGGACCATTTCTGATATAAAAGGAATAAGCCCGTCTATTTGCATGCACAGGATTCTAATGGAAGAAGAGTTTAAACCCTCTCGTCAACCTCAGAGGCGATTAAATCTCCTTATGCAAGAAGTGGTAAGGAAAGAAGTTATCAAGCTCTTAGATGCTGGTATAATCTATCCTATCTCTGATAGCAAATGGGTTAGCCCAGTGCAGGTCGTACCCAAACGAGGAGGGATGTGCATAACCAAGAATGAGCAAGGAGAAGAGGTTGCAACCAGGCCAGTGACCGGATGGAGAGTTTGTATCGACTACCGGAAGCTGAACGAGGCCACACGCAAGGACCATTTTCCATTGCCATTCATTGATCAGATGCTCGAGAGGTTGGCAGGGAGAGAGTTTTATTGCTTTTTGGATGGTTATTCTGGTTATAATCAGATTGTTATTTCCAGTGAAGACCATGATAAAACCACTGTTACTTGCCCGTACGGCACTTTTGCCTATCGACGGATGCCTTTTGGTTTGTGCAATGCACCTGCTACTTTTCAAAGATGCATGATGTCTATTTTCTCCGAATTTATCGAAAAATGCATTGAAGTTTTCATGGATGACTTCTCTGTGTATGGAGATACGTTCGAAGATTGTTTGACCAATCTTGCTAAGATTTTAAAGAGGTGTGAGGACACTAACTTGGTTTTAAATTGGGAAAAGTGCCATTTTATGGTCACTGAGGGCATAGTGTTAGGTCATCGCATTTCTCGTGCAGGCATTGAAGTTGATCCAGCCAAAGTTTCCATCATCTCCAATCTCCCTCTTCCTAACTCGATCAAATCAGTTAGGAGCTTCTTAGGGCATGCCGGTTTTTACCGGCGATTCATTAAAGATTTCTCTAAAATTGCCAATCCGCTCACTAATCTGCTTTGTAAAGAAAATCCTTTCTTAATAAATGAAGCGTGTGTCCAAGCCTTTGACACGCTCAAGAAGATGTTGGTTTCTGCACCGATAGTGCAACCACCCGATTGGTCACTGCCTTTCGAGGTAATGTGCGATGCTAGTGGTCTCGCCGTAGGCGCAGTTCTTGGACAACATAAGGATGGGAGACACTGCGTAATTCATTACGCAAGTCATGCCCTGAATGAAGCCCAAGTTAACTACACCACAACGGAGAAAGAGATGTATGCTGTAGTCTTCGCGTCTGACAAGTTCAGACAGTATCTGATAGGTACGAAGACTATAGTGCACACCGATCATACAGCATTGAGATACTTGTTTAGCAAACAAGATGCAAAACCTCGATTAATCAGGTGGGTACTTCTGTTGCAAGAATTCGACATCATAATAAAAGATATGCGAGGTCGAGATAATGGTGCTGCTGACCACTTATCTCGATTAGATAATGATAAAAAGGAAAAAGCCGTTAATAAAGAGTTTCCGGACGAACAGTTGTTCGCATTGCATCTGCATAATCAAGCCTGTCCATGGTTTTCCGACATCGCTAACTTCTTGGCGTGCGGAATAACCCCACAGTTTTCGAACTATCATCAGAGGAATAAGTTCAAACGAGACGTATTAAGTTACTTCTGGGAAGAACCTTATCTCTTCAAACACTGCCCTGATTCAATAATCAGGCGATGTGTGACCGAGCATGAAGCCTATCAAATTGTCAGAAAATGCCATGAATCAGAATATGGAGGTCACCATGGTCCCGCTCGAACGGCCCACAAGGTCCTCGAATGTGGATTTTATTGGCCTCACATCTATGAGGATTGCAGGACATTTGTGAAAGGCTGTGACAGATGCCAAAGATTAGGAAACATCTCCAAGAGGGATGAGATGCCCCAAAAAGGGATTCTCACTCTTGAGATCTTTGATGTATGGGGCATTGACTTCATGGGACCGTTTCCACCATCTGGTGGAAACTACTATATCTTGGTAGCTGTCGATTACGTATCCAAATGGGTCGAGGCTGTCGCATTACCGACCAATGATGGTAGCCAAGTCATCAAGTTCCTCAAGAACAACATTTTCAGTCGA
The DNA here is from genome assembly GCA_030278955.1 of Hygrophila difformis. Lineage (NCBI taxonomy): Eukaryota > Viridiplantae > Streptophyta > Magnoliopsida > Lamiales > Acanthaceae > Hygrophila > Hygrophila difformis. Next base: position 44,766,564 of record JAOANR010000005.1, on the reverse strand, counting down.
TTTGGCGTACCTAGGGTGGTGATATCTGATGGAGGAACACACTTTATTAATAAAGGTTTTGAAACTTTAATGAGTAAAAATGGGATCCTCCATAAGATAGGCACGCCTTACCATCCTCAGACTAGTGGTCAAGTCGAAGTATCCAATCGCGAAATCAAACATATACTCGAAGCCACTGTCGGGATAACCCGTAAGGATTGGGCACGTAAGCTCAATGATGCTCTATGGGCATACCGCACAGCATATAAGACTCCCATCGGGATGTCTCCATATAGGCTGGTCTTCGGAAAAGCCTGTCATTTGCCTGTAGAGCTAGAGCATAAAGCTTACTGGGCCGTTAAAACGCTTAACTTCGATCCGAAAGTTGCTCAGAGCAAACGTAAGTTGGACCTCAATGAAATTGAGGAAATACGAGCGCAAGCTTATGAAAGCTCTCGAATTTATAAGGAGCGGACCCAGAAGTTGCACGATCGCCGGATCAAACCTAAGTATTTCTATGTTGGTCAACATGTGTTATTGTTCAATACTAGGTTGAAGCTGTTCCCCGGAAAGCTCAAATCCAGATGGGAAGGACCACATGAAGTACTAGAGGTGTTCAAAAATGGAGCTGTCAGGATCCGAACTGATAGAGGCGATATAGTGGTGAATGGACAACGATTGAAAGAGTACCTCGGACAGTTCGATCCGGAGAAAGAAAGCCAAGCAGTGGCAGACCCGGCTTACATTCAATAAGAAACAACATTTAAAAACACAAAAATTTCAGTTTATATATATATATAGTATATATATAGTATACATTTATAGTATTTGTTTCACGACAAGGAAGTACCCAAAGATCAATTGAAAATTTAGAGTACTAAGACTCTAAATGTGAGGATGTTGATATTTGGAGAAAATCTAATGCGTTTCATTCAACTGTCTTGCAGAAGTTCGGAACCACCAAAAAGAGGAGCAGAAAAGAGTAACATGAAAAACCAGGTTCTTGGTTGGATTAGTTCCATAAGTCTGAGAAAACGCTCTCGGAATTTGAAGAAATTCAATACCCGGAATGAAATTCACAGATAAATGGAACTGACCCAACCTAAGTTTATGCAAGTGGATTGTTTAATTTTCAGCCCAGCATTTTGAATTTATTTGGACTGAATTTATTCAGCTCAAATCAAATAAAATGGACTCAGGCCCAGTCCAAGAAATTTGAAAATTCAAAATTCTTTGTCGCGGAAGGTCCTTTGTCGCGATGTCATGCATAGCGACCAGGCCCTATTCCGCGACAAACCCTCTTTTGTTCTTAACCCTTCCCCGTTGGTTGTCGCGATGCACTTTGTCGCGGAGCGTGACTCCGCGACCAAGCCCTGCTCCGCGACACAACTTGCGTTGACCTTGTCTCCATACTGAACTTTGTCGCGATAGCCTTGTCGCGGAGCATGACTCCGCGCCCAACTCTCGACTCCGCGACCTCTCTGATGTCGCCATGCCTTGTCGCGGAACCTTGTTCCGCGACAAAGTCTCGGATTCCGCGACAAAAGTTCAAGTATTTATACCCCCCCAACCCCTCCAGTTTCTTCTCACCCTCACTTGTCATTTCAACTTCATCCAACTTCTTCATCTTCTTTCCCCCATTTTTCTCTCATCCGAACGAACACCACGTGTTCTTCGCAATTTTGCACTCCATTTCTCAAGGGGAAACTATGGACCGATTTCATGGACTCCTCCCAAACCTTGGACCCGTGCCTAGACCCGAGCCAAGGAGGGTAGGGTAAACCCTGTTGTCGCCATGTTCATAGCACCCATTCGGACCCTTCATTTTTGTTTTTGTTTTGTTGTGTTCTTGGTGTGGTGTTGTTAGTGTGCACATTTAACTTTAGATTTTTGGAGGTTTTTGAGTGCTCTCTGCTGAGAGCACCATTTTGAAACATTTGAAACTCCATTTTGAAACTGGTAATGGTTTAAAGATTTTGAAGTTTGAAAACTGGAAAGAACAAACTGATGAACATTTGGGTATTGTTTTGAATATCTTGATGTTATTGGTTTGATTGATCTTGATGTGATGTGCACAGTGTTGAGTGGGTGTAATAAAAGAGGTAAGATCTCTTTGGGCACATTTGTTCCCATGTTAGAAATCTCATGGGAATAAATGTTTGTTTGTTTATGGAAACATAGTACAAACACCCAATGGGAAGCTTCCACTTTTAATAAAAGCAACCTTTTAGAAAAAGACAAAAAGAGTTATTTTTGTTTAATGTTTGACTTGAGCCTTTTGTTCCCAATGGAACACTAGTGTGAGTAAGATAGCAGTATTTTTGTCACCCAACTGCTATCCTTTTCAAAATAAAAAATGGGACCACTCACATCCCACTTTTATTAAATAAAACAAGTCAACCATTTTAAAACTAAAAACAGTGTTTGCAAATTTTGGGATGCTTTAACTGTCCAAACAGTCCAAGCTATCCAGAAATAGCAGATCCGTTCCGCCACGTCTCCATTGCACATTCCAATACTCGAGCATTCCATTTCCATCTATCCATTCCATTCCACTTCCAACAAGTGTCTCGGACTTGTTTAATAAAATTGAAAAACTTTTGGGCCCAATGGCCCATTAAAAAGATTTTAGGCCAATGGCCAATTTAATTATATTTTGGGCCCCTTAGCCCATTTAAAACCAAATATTGTTTACATGTGCTTTTAATCAAAATTCAAGTCAGAAATTTAATAATTTCACATCTAGAGCAAAGCTCTAAATGTGAGGATGTTGATTTCTGAACTTGAATGATTTCTGAAAATTGCATAAAAATTTGGATTCATCACTTCTTATCTTTTCAGGGGTAATCCTCCCATTCCAGATCCTGCACCAGAAGGAACTAAGTTGCTGGACTTACCGCTCGAACTCCTTGGTGAAATTCTCTCCCGAATAGGGGAGGATGAAATCAGGGAGGTGTTTGCTGCACAACGTGTATGCAAGAAGCTCAGGGATGCTGGAAACCTTACCATCGTGTACAAGCGATGCGAGGTTAACACCTCCACTGTGAAGAGATGGCAAGTAAGGATCCGTCGGCAGAAGGAGAGATTCCTGCGAATATGCACAACGGCAGGAAACTTCAATCTTCAGCTCATCCCAGCACTCAGGGCATTTGCAGAGGGGAATGAGGAGCACGCTTATGAACTGCTACGCCCGGGATTTGAGGACAACCATAAGACATCAATCTTCACCCGCGGATTGATGCTTATGAGTAAGACGGATGAAGGCCAAGTTGAGCAGGGAATCGGAATGATCGACAGGATGGTGACAGATCGATAAGTTTTTAGGTATACGTCCACCAACGTCCTCGCTTGGATAACAGACAACCCAGACAACCCACAACTGTGGGCGGGCCAAGGAGTCAGAGTCTACTGCCCGAGATGGCATGCACCTCTGAGAAACCGCGATTGGTGCCTGCGTTGTGAGCTTTCCAGCTGTGTCCTCTGGCTCCGATACATGCCCTGAAGAAAGAAGGAAGGATCCTAGTTCCACTTTACCCTGCTTTATTTTATTTCCATTCTAGTAGTAGTGATCTACAAGGGATTTCCCCTTTTGTGTGTGCAGGTTTGTACCAACTGCACGAGAATCCCTTGCCTCGGATGTATTTACTGCTTTCCCTAAATTGGAACTCAGTTTTTGAGATCACTGAACAATTCTTTACTGCTTTCCTTTGAAAAGATGTCTGTACAGTCCGAGATGAATAAGTGATTGTCAGACCAAAAATATGCTGTTGACATACTTAGTATGTCAGCAGTGCCTCTTTACTGCTTTAAATTAGATAACCAGCAAAAATATGCATAAACTTGCTCTAAATTCACATGTTGAATTTAGGCTTGTGATTAAATTTTCAAACTTTTAAATTGGGATAATATAATTGAGAATATGTATGACGTGAATTCCTGAGGTTTTGAGCTATAAAAATTTAATGATGCGATCAGCTTATTGGGTAATAAATCTGCATGTTAGAGATTTCGATTGAATAAATTGTTAGAATTAAGCTTTGATTAAATTTGAGAATATTGTATGACATGAATCAATCCAACCTTGTGAGATTTGAGCCATGAGTCACTTTTACTCATTCTTTTTCTTTGATGTGTGAATCATTTTGATTAAAGGAAACTAGAACTTGCAATTGGGACCGATTCAAGACCATGCCATATTCCCGAAATCGAGCATATGATCGAGGCACTTAGAAAACCCAAATTTTTGGCCTTCTTTTGAAATCCAAACCCAAAAACATTCTCCCTTTAAGATTAACCAATTTGAGCCTATAAGCCTAATTTTTCTTTGAAGCCCTCTATATTATTGCTAGCCTTATAAAAAGACCAAAAAAAAAAAAAAATTTCAAACCCAAGTGTGCAAGGATAAATTCTATCAAAGGCATTAAATTGTATGATCATCAATCCATATAAATCGGTATCTCATAAACCGATTCAAAAAAAAAAAAAAAAGAGCTGAATCCCTTTCAACACAAATAAATTGCGAATGACAAGCAATTAGACAATAGTCTAATGTCATGCAAAAGAAAATCAAAAAGAAAGAGAAACATTGATGATCATAAATTTTAAATAAAAATGCCAAGTTATGATAGAATTAATTCTTGCCACATCTTAGCCCAATAATTCCCTTTTCCCACCTAATGTTACAACCGTATGCCCCGTTATAACCCTCGAATAAGACCTCGTGATCTCGATTTGAAGAAATGAGCCGGTGGCGAGTTGGTCTGGTTGCGAGCTTATGGGATAATTTAATTAAATTTGATTTTGAGCGTTCATGATTAAACCCCAATTGAGAGTGAGTGAATTTTCCGATTCTCTTATAAGTGAGGCTCTGCTTCATTAAGAATGTTCATGTCATGCCTTAATTCTAATTTTTAATCTTTGCATCTTTCAAACATGATATTCATGAAGGATTGATAATAATGTTTGATTTGTAGGCCCGATGTAGTGAGCAAGTATCATTTCATTAAACACTGCAATCAAGGGAATTTAATACTTGTAGTTTTTGATTGTCTTATCCTAATCCAAAAAGGATGTGATTTATGAAGCCACGAAAATGAATTGAATATGTAGAGTCCGTGTTCTTAGGAACATTGACTCTGACTGCTCGGGGACGATCAGTATTAAATGTGAGGATGTTGATAATGGCCAGAAATGACCATTATTTTCAATCCATTTCCGTGTCTTAAACGGGCATTTGATCGCATTCCGGTCTTACATTAAGTAAGAAAGCAGTCGAATTGGACTAATTTATGCATGATTGTAAAAATAATAAGCTGGTGTGAAAAAGACATAAATATGTAATTTTATTACATATTTATGTTAGAAAAATCCAAAAACATGAGAAAAAGAAAAGGAAACAAAAAGATGGGAAAAAGATAGAAAAGCCCACAAAAAGAATATTTTCGGCCCATCTGGCCCAATCCAGCAGGCCCAGGAAGACCTTTGTCGCGGAAGCCCTTTGGCGCGATGCAGTGTTCCGCGACAAAGGAGAGTTCCGCGACCAAGCAGCTCAGATGAAGAGGAGACCAGCCATGACCTTTGTCGCGATGGCCCTTGTCGTGATGGCATGCTCCGCGACAAAGGCATGCTCCGCGACCAAGACACCCAATTAGAGACACAAGACCCAGTCGAGAAGCCTTGCCACATGCAGTGTGTTCCGCGACCAACTTGATGCTCCGAGACAAAGCTGTGATGTGTGTGATGTCTTAAGACACAATGGGCTAGAATCAAGGCCCATGGGCTTAGGGTTACACTTCTATAAATATGAGGTGTCTCCCATAAGCTAAGGGTTGGAAAAATTGGAATTTTGTTGAGCTCTCTTGAAGGCAAGCTTAGGAGTTCTTCCTTAGGTAGAGTAGTTTAGGGTTATTTTCATGTATTATTTAATTTTTGTTCTTAGTTTAGTCTAGTTTAGTGCTTTTACTGTTCACAGTTACTTAGATAGCCACTTTACACCATGTTTTGGTTTCTAAACTCTTATTTTTAGGGTTTGTAATACCCAAATCATGGGTATTAACAACACCCCTTCAATAATATGGGAAAACATTCATCATTTGTGTCCCAAATCATGAAATGGGTCTCACACCCCATGGATTTATGCTTTCTTTTTCATTTTGGGGTCATTTGACCCCCATTATGCCTTTTTATGTTTACTGTTAAGCATTTTATGGATAATGTTGTGTGTATGTGTGATCAAACTTTAGATTAGGACTCTTGCTTTATTTTAATATTCTGCCCAGCTTTGTTTATTTTTGTTTAAGCATGTTCTTCCTCATTTTGAATATTTCTTGCTTATTTTTAGCTTAGAATAGCTTTTTAATCTGAAATAGGGTGAGATCACGCTGTTTGCATGCCACTGTTCATTTCTGCTTTTTCTGACTTTTGTCCTGAACCACCTCGGGCGCCAACCGCCTTTTGGCGCGGAACCACGATCCGCGACAAAATGGTTGTTCCGCGACCAAGGTGTTTCAAGACACTTGTCTCCATAATTTAAAACCCTCTGTCGCGGAATACCTTGTCGCGGAGCCACGTTCCGCGACAAAACCTTCCATGCATAGCGACAAAGGAGCCAAACTCTTGCATTTTGTCTGCATGGCTTTTTGTCGCGGAATCATCTTGTCGCGGAACCACGTTCCGCGATAAAATCTCATTCTGAGACAGAAAAATTATGCCATGTTCCTTAATCTTTGAACACTTTGTCGCGGAACACCTTGTCGCGGAGCCACGTTCCGCGACAAAATTTTCCATGCATAGCGACAAAGGTTCAAATGCCTTAGGAATTTTCTGAAAACACTTTGTCGCGAAACACTCTTGTCGCGGAACCACGTTCCGCGACAAAATCTTGCTTAGCGACAAAGAGGCGTTATGCTGCCAAAAATTCTAAAAACTTGTCGGGATACCCATGTCGCGGACCTCGGACCGCGACAAAACTTATGGTATCGCGACAAAGATTCACTTCTCTCTATTTTAATCTTAAACAATCTCCATTCTCTTTCTATATTATATTGCAACACTCACATCATAACCCCACGGGTTAAGGTGTAAAATTCTGGAATTGCAATATAGGTTGTTATGCTGCCCAAATTTTGATTCTCCATTTGCATCACTTAATTAATTGAACCCTTGACTCATTAATGATTAAGGATTGAGATTAGTAATAATCAAACATCAACAATCATCATGATTAAAGGACCTTTGTTCAATTGCCATTAAAACACTCTTGTATAAACAAAATCTCGATGGCTTAAGCAGATAATCCGGACTGTAATTAATTATGATAGGAAGGATTATTTAAGATCATCAATTGTGGACCCAATCCACAACCTTGCATGAGAAACCAATGTCTCTCATACAAGGAATCTCCTTCTATTTCTTTTTCTTTTTGATTTTGTCTTTGCGTGTTGTGTGTAACAATTAGTAAAGAATACATCAGATTAATGTTGGTGGGTATTACCTCATGGATAACTAGCTCGTAATCTGAGTATTAATTACTAAGTGTTATTTTGCATGGTCTGGATGACTGTCAGTGGAAGCCTTGGCGGTTTACCCATCCGGGGTTATAATAGCTGCTCGGCTGACTCCCATCCAGATACAGTTTTATTTTTATTATTATTATTATCTTAATTTCCAAACCCAAATTCCAATCCGTACTGGGAGTCAGTTGGCATCAGTCAATGCCAACTGATGATCATTATAGAAGGGAAGCATGTAGGTTTTTATCCGAATTCACAGACAGTGGAGGCCCAACTGGTGTTGACACCACCATTATAGGGTCTAAGCTGTCTAAATTCGCTCCATCCGAGTAATTGGGAAATTGGACAGTAGATGTTTACAGTCCACCTGATTATTCTGCCATTACTTTGGTCCCTTGACTACTTCATGTCTGTGTTTCACCTTCTGTCTAGACCCGCATTTATATTTTGGGTCAATTAATTTTACACTTCCCTATATCCTTATGCATGATAATATTATGTAGATAATGTGGTCTATATTATTTTGGGATCCTTCCCTTGGACAATAGAAGTCTAGATCTTAAACAGATATTGCGTAATGGACTTCCAACAAAAATCGCTTTATAAAATCCGGATCTGAGTAAGGGATAAATTCTTCAGTTATGACTAATTCATATTCTGTCAAGGGTTGTATTTTGGGAAAGTAGAAACACATTCAGCGATTAGGTCTCTTTTAGACTGAAAGGGTCTGTGTTTTAACTGAGAGTCTAGTACCTGATAGGGAATGATTTTCAAATTCATTATTTTCCAAAATTGCTGGTTGATGGAAATCTAAGATTGAGTGCTACACCGAGATGAGGTCCACTTGGACTCAAATACAGTGTAGTAAATAATCTTAGAGGAACATCATCCAGGCCTTGGTTACTTTCTAAGATAGGGTTGAGTTTTCTTTCAACTGCTATCCTCTTCTGCCAAGGCCTACTTTTGAGTCCTGAGTGAGTGCATCCGGAATGAACTAATTTATTAGTCCGTTTCATTAGTTTGTATCTCATAATCACCCGGAAGGAAGTGAACACACTAATGGTTCAATGAGAGCCGGGAATTCTTGATCCATACTCCTTCATCTTGATGGGGAGCTGTCTCTTACTACCAGGGTCAGATTTTCAAAACCTCCGAGTGATAGGTTTTAAATGCTTTCTTTACCGCTTTCTTTTAACTGCTTTCATTAGAGGTCACTCGGTTGTATTGAGAGTTGTGTAACTGCTACTAGGATTGACGGTTAAGGGATAGTTTAGGGCTTAATTCGAATCTTTGGGCGTGACATGGGAGAATGATAGTAGTACTTGGCATTTCAATAAATGATGTGTCGGGTGTTGCTTTTCCACCACAGATGAAGTAACACACCCAGGCCAGGGCAGTTATAAATCTGTGGTATCTTAGAATTTGTGGTCTTAAGAACATGTAAACTCATATTGTAAGTACCTGTCTGTTAAAGGGAAAGCATTATTGAGAGCATGAGAATTGGCTATCTGATAGAATTATCCCAAACCAAGATCTGCGTATAAAAATGGAAGTTTAATACTGCTTTATCTAAATCTTGTCCAACTTTCATTCTTGTCTTCCTGTCCCTTTTGTCTACATTGTGATCCAGCTTTACGGTTGGCACAATGTAATTTTTCCCCCGCTTTCATAGATAATGTTTATCGCATTCGTAGAGTAATCTTTATCCGCTTTCTAGAATAGATTTATTCGCTTTGTAGAGTAATTTAAATGCTTTTGTAACCTAGTTTAAATTCATGTCAGTAGTTGTTAATCACCTTTCAAACCTATTGAGCAATACGAATGGAAAATCTAGTAAAACGACGTGGGCCCTGCTTCTATCGCACATCCTCCAGTGAACGATCCGGTCTTACTATAAATTACTGCAATTTTTGACACCGTGCGCTTTCGGGCCACAGTTTCTTAAACACGAGCAATAAAAACATGACTACTTATAAATATATCCCTAATCACAACCCCTCCATCATAAATTGATTTCGTTAAATAAAATCTAAACCAGGATTATGAATTTTCGGAAAATACTCATGTAGTGGGAATCAGTCAAAAGTTTCATGGTAGGAAATCTTATGGCAAGAATTGATGAGAAGTATCATGGCATATTTGCCGGGGATCCTCAGTGTGACAGGCTGAAGGTCAACCTATCCCGGCTATGCCATGAGATTTGTCAACATTTCATGACAGAGAGGACCACAGCGCCATTTGAAACCAAAGCACCATACTTGAGTAATAAAAAGATTAATAATCTTGATACATCCCTAAACCCTTTCCCGTGAATCATAACTCTTTTCTTTTAATAAATCTGACCTGGAATATTTTAGAAAATGCTCGTGGACGGAAATTGTCAAAAGTTTCACGCTGCATCATTCATAGGGCTACCGATGAGCTCGACATACTTGAGGCTGACTTGCTCAAGTTGTCTGATCGAGCTACCGCTTTGCAGGCTGATCATGATCGCTTAGTTGCAGATGATCATGATTTATCAGCTGAGTTATCGAGAGCTCACTGACCCCTACTATCAACTCGTGCTCGAGTTTCTGCTGCTGCACTTCGTCGTCTCACGGATATCCCTGGCCGTACCCGTGATCAGTGGGCCATCATGCATCGTCGCATACTAGGTGATGAGACGCTACCTCCCCCTCAGTAGTTAACACTGCTTTTATGATTTTTTTTTTATTCAGTACACTATTTTGGGCCAGCTTATCAGCCTTGTGATGAGCACTTTTAGTACTCTTATTTGCCATATTTGCTACTCCTTTGGCCAGCTTGGCCACTTATGATGCACTTATGCTATTTATTCTGACTCCCAGACTGATGGATAGAATATTTTGAGATATTTTGCATTTATGCTCTGTTTGTGTTCTTGACCATCGATGTCCATTAACTTATATGCACCATTGAGTAGCCTTTGTGTTACAATGAATTTCCTTCCCAATTTGGAGACCACTTCCCTGTCTTGTTAGCATGTATACCTAAAGGCAGAATTACTTTCCACACTAGATCCCCTTCGCTGAAAGTCTTGCTTCAAACCTTCTTATCATAGTGTTTTGCCATTCTAGCTTTTCAACAGCGGATACTTTCCAAGGCGATTAGCTTGTCACCGTCAGCAGTCTCCAATTCTTGCAACATGGCCTCTTCATACTTAGATAACTCTAAGTGATGTTGCTTGGCCACTCTTAGAGAAGGAACTGTTATTTCCAAAGGCAAAACAGCGTCATGATCATATGTCAAGTAGTACGGTGTGAACCCTGTAGCTGTGGACTTAAAATTTCTGTAAGCCCATCAGACATCTGACAAGGCCTCATGCCACTTTCTAGGTTTTTCGCCTACCGCCCTTTTGATCATACTTATCAGGGTCTTGTTAGTGGCTTCAGCCTGACCATTTGCTTGGGGGTAGTATGGAGTAGAGTGATAAATGCGGATCCCAAACTGTTTGACGAAAGCTATAAACTTTTCACCAGTGAACACAGTACCTTGATCGGCAGTGATTGTTTGAGGGATTCCAAACCGATGTATTAACTCAGTCACAAATTTGATTACATCCCCTTGATCGATCTTCTTCATTGGCCAGGCCTCTACCCATTTGGTAAAGTAATCAGTCACCACAAGTATGAATGAATGATTTTTAGATGATGGCGGATGAATTTTACCAATAATTTCCATCCCCCAGCCACGGAATGGCCAAGGCTTAATGACTGTGTGTAATTCTTCCGCCGGTACTTTTTGAATTAGGCCATATTTTTGGCAAGCTTCAGATCCACGAGCATACGTGATACAGTCTTCCATGATAGTTGGCCAAAAGTATCCATGGCGGTGGATACTCCACCTCATGCTAGGCCCTGCTCGATGAGAGTCGCATATCCCCTCATGGACTTCTCCCATTACCAAATTTGCGTCTTCGGGTCCTATGCATTTGAGTAGTAATCCATCGACCGCCCTTCGGAACAATTCGCCATCGACTAGTGTGTACCGCAAAGCTCTAACCTTTAGAGTACTATCTCCTCCAGATGATGGGCTCTCAAGATATCGTATGATCTCGGTCCTCCAATCACCATTCGGACTTTGAGGTTGGACCTCTTGTTGATCCTCAGGCTCACTTGTGATGGCGGCAATGTGTTGTACCCCCCTAGGGCGACTAGTGTGCCAGCCTGAAGCAAGTTGAGCAGCCTCGTTGGCCTCTTGGTTTTGGCTTATAGGCACATGTGTGATGGCAGCATCCGAAAACTTGCCTAATAGTTCTAGTGCTGTCTCATAACACTTAACCAATCTGGGACTCTTGCATTCATACTCTCTCGTTAGCTGCTTCAGGATGACTTGGGAATCTCCAAAAATGGTAATGGATTTCGTACCCTTCAGTAATGCTGTCTCGAGGCCAAATATCAGAGCTTCGTACTCCGCTTGATTGTTGGTGGTGCCAGGCTCTAACTCATGAGCAAGCTTCCAATGTTCTCCATGAGGACTAGTAATCATAATACCGGCTCCCGAACCGCTGCTTGCACAAGATCCATCAAAAGTTAGTTCCCAAGGTTCGAACCCTATAAAGGACGCTTCTTTGGGATCTTCTGGAAAGATCAACGAAGGATGTTGAGCTAAGAAATCAGCCAAGGCTTGTCCCTTGATTGCCCTTTGGGGAATGTGTACAAGGGTAAAGGGACTAATTTTCATAGCCCACTTAGCTTGTCGGCCCTTCAATGCCGGCTTGTGCAAGAGTGTCCTCACCAAGTCAAAGGGAGCTACTACATGGACTGTCCTTGGCAACATATAATGTTCTAATTTATTGCAGGAGTATACTAGAGCATAGCATAATTTTTCTAATTCTGTATATCTTACCTCTGGCCCTTGCAGAGTCTTACTGAGGTAATAGATAGCCCTCTCATTGCCGCCTTCATCATCCTGTGCAAGTATGCACCCGATAGACTCTTCTGCGACTGATACATATAGTTTCAAAGGTATTTCAAACCTTGGCGGCACCAATACTAGAGGATTAACCAACGCTCTCTTGATTTCTTCAAAAGCTGCTTGATGCTCAGCCGTCCACAGGAACGTCTCATTTTTCATTCCTTTAAGTAGGGTAGTAAACGCTTTCATCTTCCCTGCAGCATTGGCGATGAATCTCCTTAAGAAATTAATTTTTCCAATCAATTATTGCAGCTCCTTGAGATTAGACGGTGCGCGAGCTTCTAAGATTTCCTTGGCCTTGTTCTGGTCTACCTTAATGCCCCTCTCGTGCACCAGGAAACCTAAGAAGTTCCCTGCCGCCACTCCGAAGGCACACTTAGCTGGATTAATCTTCAACCCATGCTGCCTCATTCGGATGAAGGCACCTTCAAGGTGAGCCAAGTGTTGATCAAATTCGCATGATTTCACAACTATGTCGTCAATGTACACCTCAAGTGTATGGCCGATTAAGTCGTGAAAAATCATGTTCATAGCTCTTTGGTATGTTGCCCCAGCATTTTTCAATCCAAATGGCATGACTACCCATTCAAAAATGCCGACTGGCCCTGGGCAACGAAAAGTTGTTCAGAAATGAAGATTTGGTTGTATTCAGAATAACCATCCATTAATGATAAAAATTTATAGCCGGCGGCCGCATCAACAAGCATATCGGCCATAGGCATTACATATTCATCTTTGGGTGTCGCAAAGTTTAAATTTCTAAAGTCTATACACTCTTAATTGGCCATTCTTCTTTACAACAGGTATAATATTTGCTAGCCATTCTACATAACGACAAGTTCTAATGTAACTTGCTCTAAGAAGTTTTTCAACCTCGGCTTTTATTTTTGGGATGGTGTTTGGATCAAACCATCTAGGCGGTTGTTTGTGAGGTCTGAACTCGGGGTGAGTGGGCAGCTTGTGCTCCACGAGTTCTCTTGAGAGTCTTGGCATGTCTGTGTACTGCCACCAAAACAATCTTTGTATTTCTGAATCAGCTCCACTAGTTGGTGCCGCTCCTCCTCAGGCAATGATGCACTTATCTTGGTTAGCTTTGGCTCCGCATCTGTCCCGAGGTTGATATCTATGAGTGGTTCCTTGGCTTCCAGACTAGGCAAAGTCCGCTTAACAGGAGATGGCCACTCAGATGGCCGAATGTCAGTTGGGCTTTTGGACTTGTCTTCGGCACCCATCATCATCTCAGTGGTGGTGAGCCGCTGCAACAAGTCTTTATAAATGTCATGGCTGCTTATCATGAAGAGCTTGATGCTTCATGTCGGCTATCTGTAGAATGTAACTTGAAGCCGCTTATTGTGAAGTCAATGGATTCTAGATCCATGTCCATACCAATTAAAGCTGATGTAGGTTGGATGTCCTCCAAATAGAAGATTGCCTCATCATTGCTGGCGTCCTGTCCTGCAAAGGGTTGAGGATCCGCCTCCACTAATTCTATATGGTCACCATCCCAAATGAGTAACTGTTGGTGTAAAGTAGAGGGAACACATTGCGCCATGTGGATCCAGTCACGTCCTAATAACGCCGAGTAACAAGTCTTTGATTTCACCACAAAGAAGGCCACCTTGATAGTCTTGGAACCAATAGTGACATCTTCCGTTATGAATCCGGCAGGTTGAGTTGCATCTCCCACGAAGCTGCACATTTTGACCCTGGTGGGAATCAAGTATTTCTCACTCTTCCCAATCTTCATAAGAGTTGACATCGGCATCACATTGGCTGCCGCCCCATTATCAACAAACACCCTACTCACAGGACGTCCGTCAATGTGAGCCTTGACATACAAGGGCTTCAGTTGCCTTGTCTGGGCCACCTCAGGTTTGGCAAACTGTGCCAAAGCCAAACTTTGAGCATTATGCTGGCCACCAAGTTCTTGTGTGGGAGGCAGGTCTCTGGTTGGATGGGATGATTCTGCTATCATTCCATCCATCTCTTCAATGTGCCTGGAGAATGATGGCTCATCTCCATCCCATATCTCTGATTCAGCATCACTTAACTCTTCATCAGCCGCCAATCCAATAACCTGTATAGGTACGGACGGGTCATTCGACCCTTCTTCTTTTTCATAACCTGCTTCCTCAAGCTCTTTATCCAATTTTTTCCAGGACTCCTTATTGTCAATATCTTCTTCAAGATCCATGCTATTTAATTCACCATCGTATTCCTCATCAATGTCGAGGTCAGCATCATCCCATACACCATCTTCATATCTTTCATCCATGTTAAGATTCATATCATCCAGCGTGACATCTCCATCAGTCATGATACCTAAGGCACCAATCCCCACCTTAGGTTCATTGAGTTTGGCTTCCACAGCCACCTTCACTTCTGTAGATGTAATGGCCCCAAAAGTCACCTGTTGCGCTTCATTGGCGAATTTTGTTTCGGATGAGACTTCTGGCTTCTTTTGGGATTCCAACGCCTTGCAGTAAGCTGTGAATCCTTTGAAACTATGTGGTTCACTCCCAAGTTCATCGGCCTCATGGGGCCGCCAAATATGTCATGTACTTCATAAGCACACTAGCCACAGCCATGTTTGAAGAAGTCATATCCATGCTGTCTAACTTCTCAATGAACTTATGTCCCACAAACTTAACCTTACTTTCTTGATCACCAGACTCGGTAGCAACAGCTTTACCTTTGTCTTTAGAAACTGATGGTTTAGTCTGAAGAAGCTCAGCTTTGGTTACCTTAGGCCTTGGTGATGATGGCTGAGGCTTTCATTCCGCCCACTGCAACCTCTCTCGCACTGGCCTCCTGGTAGTAGAAGTTGACGGCGGCTGCAACCTCTCCTTCACTGGTCTCCTGGTAGAAGGTGATGGCGGTTGCAGCCTCTCCCGCACTGGCCTTCTGGTAGAAGGTGATGGCGGCTGCAGCCTCTCCCGCATTGGCCTTCTGGTAGAAGGTGATGGCGGCTGAGGTGTCTTCTTGAATCCTCATACATCTTTCCCTGACGAGGTATCATGGGCGAGTTAGGTTCCCTAGCCGGCAACCTTGCCCCCGTATCACGTACCTTCTGGTGAAGGGGTTTCCGCTGTTCGGAGGTTTCTCCTCTGAAGCGAGTCGGCTGTACTGGCTTCCGAGTCCTGGAAGACTCCAACTTATGGATCTGAGCTTCCCATTGTCGCATCTCCTCGGCATACCGTGTCTGAGCCCGCCTAAATTGGCTTCTAGTCATGGATGGCGACTCCTTTGAGCAATTTTGCTCTGAGCCCGATTCATCATCCACCTTTCAGCCTCAACAGGATGCTCTGGACGCCTCATCAAAGTTGGAACCACCTGTACACCATGCCTATAATCATGGGTAATAGGTTGGTGTTTCCCGTTCTCATGGATCTCTACAGCATGCTTATGGATCTCAACCCTCAAAGGAGGATTCTGTTTCTTTTTATGTTCTTGTTCTTCTGCTTCTAGGACTTTATTGAAATCTTCCTTCGACATGTTCTCAAATCTTGGTCGTTTACTGTACAACTCTTTTCTTTTTTCATGATCAGATTCATCAGATAACAAGTCTACATCATCCTCGTCGAACTCAATGTGTTCTTTTCCTCTATCAGTCCAGCTATTGGAGTCGCCATCTTCTGAATTTGGTAAGAGTCCAGAAGCACCAATTTGAAGTTGAGGGAACGGGTCTTAATCCACCTTCATACCTGCAATTTTTAAACGTCCCTCTTTTATTTTGTTCTGTATGGAAGTTCTAAAACTCCTGCATTTAGTAATGCTTTGAGTAAATGAATTGTGCCACTTACAAAAAGATTGGCCTCGAATATCCTCAGCCATCGGTAACTTCTACCTCAGGCAGCTTAATCACACCGTCTTTGAGTAGGGCATCGAACACTTGATCCGCCTTGCCCACGTCAAATAGGTCTTCCTCAGGCTTATACTTAGCCTCTCTTTGTTTTGGCGGCTTAAGAGCCGCACATGTATGTGGTTTGGCTGTCTGAACTAGTTCTGAAACAGCCACCTCTACAGGTTCGTCCTCCTCATCACTGAGTCTCACCTCTTCGAAATGGACTCGACGCATAGGACCCCTCTTTTCCTGCTCCCCCAGGAATTTTTCCACGCGGGCCGCTCTCTCGGCTAGCTGGGCAAGGTAAGTTGCATCCTGCACAATTAAATGTTCTTTTAATCTCGGTAACATATTAGCCACTGCTATATTGGCTATTTCTTTATCCGGGATTTCCATAGTACATCGGCCTTTAAGGCGCTGCAATCTGTTAATAAAAGCACTTGCCGCCTCATCGGCAAATTGTTTAGCGTTAGTGAGATCTGCAAGACTAACCTGTGACAGGGGAGTGTAGAATCTGTCATGAAACGCCCGATCGAGATCAGCCCAATTCTGAATAGAATTAGGCCGCAAAGACGCAAACTAAGCAAAAACAGGTCCAGTCAGAGATGAGCTGAACAACCTTAACTTCAGCCAATCGTTGGTCGCTGCTTCGCCACATTGAGCAGTAAACCTGCCCACATGTTCTACTGTGGATTTTCCGTCATCTCCCGAAAATATAGTGAACTCGTGCATTTTGAAGCCTCTAGGGTAAGGTTGCATAGTGTCTACCCAATCAGGGTATGGTTTCCTGTACGTGGGCCGTTCCATCGACCTCAATTGAATCCCGAAAGGTTGTTGCATCATATCTGCCAACAACTCGGGTGACACCACGAGCGCCTGTATAGGAGGCATGGCGGCTTGAGGATACATGGCGGCTGGGAGAGGGTTGGCGACCTGAGGCATGGCCGCTGGGTGTGGACTGGAGACCTGATGCTGCATGGCGGCCGGGTATGGACTGGCGGTCGGATGCTGCATGGCGGTCGGGTGTGGGCTGGTGGCCTGATGCTGTATGGCGGCCGGATGTCGACTGGAGGCCTGCATGGCGGCCAGGTGTGGACTGGCGGCCTGATACTGGATGGTGGCCGGGTGTGGACTGGCGGCCTGATGCAGCATGGCGGCCGGATGTGGACTGGCGGCCTGATGCTGCATGGCGGCCTGAGGCATGTTGGCGGCCTGATGTTGCATGTGTCCTCCTCCAGCACCTAGAGTAGGGATGGCGGCCGGTGGGATGGGTGCCGCCACTCAAAATGGCTGTGCCGTCGACTGGCGTGGTGCCATGCCGGGAATCGTTGGTACAGCGCTAGACGCCATCAAGTATCCGATGAAGCATACATCATGGGAGGCGCTCCAAACTCAGAGAGTGATGGTTGGCCAAAAGTTGTCCCCCAAGCCTTCTGTAGGCCGCCATACGGCCCTGGGATGCTTGGCGGCACATTCATGCCATTAAGAATAGACCCCTCTTGTGAAGTACGCAGGGATCCACATATCTTGTCAGTTTGATCGGCCATGGCAGGCCGCAATACGTCCATAAGGTACCTCGTAAGTAAAGGCATGAATTCAGCCATCGATTCAGTCATCGATAGCCGTATTTGTTCCGAAAGGGTTGGGACATGCATTATCCCTTGCGGTGGTTGAGAGGTAGTCGCAGCATTATCGACGTTCTCAGATGGTGCTCCTACTGGAGTTTCTTCATGATGCGACATTTCTTCAAATTTTTGTGTTAAGTCCCTTACTACTCGTCCAGATCTAAGTAGCATACACTCTAAGCGGATATGGTTTCCACTTCGAGTCCCACTGGGCGTTCCAATTTGCTAACCAAGAATTTTGATTGATTGATAATGTTGAAGATGATTACAGGGATTATGGAAGAATTATAGGAATAAAGCTGTAAAGGAATGACAAAATTGCAGAAAAGAAGAAACATGAATTAAACTTGCATGAATGATAAAATGCAGGAAGTAAAAATATGAAAGTGCGTCCTCTTGGGAGTGTGTTTGATCTGCCCCGCTCCCATGTCCCCTTCAACCTTTTATAGGGGGTGGGGTGATGCATGTCTTCACTAGCGTCTTAAAAACCCTGGATTCTCCTCCCTTGATGGTGCGCGTTGATGTTGGGATCCTCTTGGATTAGGTGATGGCGCCGTCCTGCATTAATGTCGCCGCCCTGCAGAGACGCGATCTTCCCTAGACTTCTTGTAACACCACAGGCACCTAGGAGGCAAGGCGGCTTGAGGATACGACTGGTTGGCGGCTTGGGTCACTTCCCTGTCGCCCCTGCATTATGGTGCCGGTTCTCTCCGGATAAATTTTGAATTGGGCCGAGCCTTGAAAAATGGATCGGGCTAAATTTACTGGGCCTAATAAATTAACTCATTGGGCCTAAAATATTAGGGTTAACATTTATATATCAAAGTTTTATTTCAACTTAAAAACAATTGCATACTAAATACTACTACTTTTATTTTTTAATAGATAATACTTCCTCTATTTTTAAATTTTTGCTATGGACCCACTCAGCACCCAGTCCAATGCACATTTTAAACCATTAATAACTCAAATTCGCTATAAGTAAAAATTATAAAAGTTCGATATTTAAAAACTATAAGACGAGACAAATCTAACAAAATTCCACTTGACTATATTTTAACTTGTATAATTATGATAAAACTTTAAATTAAATTCATTATGTGAACAGTAACAATTTGCTCAATGGAACAAATATAAACAAACGGAGAAAGTATATTTTTTTAAAATCTCTTTAAACACTTCCTACACATGCTGAAATAACTGTATAAGGTTGTTTTTTTTAAGGGTTTAGGGTTTAGACAAATGAAAACTGTGAGAATTAAATCATGCGGTGTTTAAAACAAACTTATGCAAGCAAAAAATATAGTAATATGTTAATGTGACAAAAAAAAAGTGAGAATCATGCGTTCTGTTAATGCATTATCTGGTGATTCTAATAGTAGTTTCCTTCATTTGTGGCTGGATTAGAAGAGTGAAAAATGTGTGTTTCTTGTGGTCATTTGGATGATCAGAAATACTAGCTAAGAACAATGTCACGTTCCATAATCACAATTGAAATATTGTGCTGAATGGTCATGTTTAGGAAGTGGTAAATATGATCGCGCGCTATGATGGAATGGTGTTTTTTTTTTTTTTTTTTTTGGGAAAAGCCGAAGCCGGGAAACAAAGCTAAAAAAGAGAAACAAAGAACAACAAAGAAAAGTAAATAAGCAGCAGTAAAACAGGCAGACAAAGGGAACTCATGCGATGGTGGAATCCGCTGCTAGTTCCCCAAGGACCAAGTCCGGAGGGAAGGCCCACGTCGTATAGAATTCCTCGGAGGATGCACCAAACTTGGCTAGTTTATCTGCCGCTCTATTCCCTTCTCTATTGATGTGATGTAGCCGACACTCCTCGAACTTGGCCTTCTTATCCTTGATCCATTGGATGAGGGAGGCATAACCATGGACCTGGAGGTCAGCATCCAAGGCTGCAATAACGTCCAGTGAATCAGTGTAGCAGTATACCCTTTTACCCCCGATCCCATCAATGAATTTGAGGCCTGCTTCCAATGCCGCTAGCTCCGCATGAACAATGGAATGGGTGCCTAAGTAACCACACCTACCTCCACACCACTGCCCATCTGTTCTCCTAGCGACAAATCCAAATCCAGATCTACCAGGGTCATCAAACACACTTCCATCCACATGGAGAATCATATCACAGCCCCCCATTGGATTCCAAACAGTCCGTGACGTATTCTGCTTCTTTCTTGGGGCCCTCTGGTCGGCATGCTCCAGGTCCGCTGTAAGGTGGAGGATGTCCCTATGTAAGACCCATGCATCTGACTTTGATTCCACCCAGAATACTCTGGCACTGTATTCAAGCCAAATGATCCATAAGGCCGCCACGAAGACATTACCAAATAACCTGACCATCCCTCCAAGACAGTCCCTAATATCACCTTTCAGCATCTGATTGAAATCATGTGGAACCAGGATTTTGAGATTCAGCCACACCGGATGCACCCATGGACAAGAGAAGAGACAATGGCTCCAATCCTCCACCCTAGTACCGCACAGACTGCACAGATGAGTGGTAGCAAGATTGCGCTTGAAAACGAATAGAATTCACCGGGAGGAGTTATGACAAATCAACCACAAGAAGAAACCAATCTTTTCCGGAATGGTGTTCCTCCACAGCCAACTCCATCCTCCACCCTTCTCTTCTGTCCGCGTCACAAGTTTATAAGCAGAGCCGACTGAGTATCGGATAGTTTTGGTTTCTGACCACACCCACTTATCCGAGACCAATTCATGAATTCTAGGGGGAGGGCTAGCACAAATCTCCATGAGCACATAGTAGGTATTTTTAACAATAGTATCCCACCTCCACTTGCCATGCCCGATAACATCTTTAACTTTTAGCTCCAAATCTTGGCTTTCAACATTAGTTTTGATGGAATGATGTATTCTGTCATTGGGTTGTAATTTATTGGCATCTATATGGAAGAATGATTTTGATTAAATGAGTTATAAATTTTTAAGGCATTGTAGACATTTTGTAATAAATACTTTATCTGTTTTCATTTGTTTTTGAGGGGCCCATCCGTCACGCTGTTCAATGCACATTTTAAATCATAAATAACTCAAGTTCGGTATATGTAAAATTTCTAAAAGTTCCATATTTAAAAACTACACGGCGAGAAGAATCTAACAAGATCCTATTTGGCTATATTTTAACTTGTATAACTATGATAAAACTTTAAGTAAAAGTTTGTGTGTAAATAGTGACACCTTATTGAATGTAAGAAACATTCAAGAACGAAGGTGGTAAATTTTTAAAATTGCACATTAACTCAATATGAATATTCTTTTATTAAAAAATTTGCCGATGAAGTGAAAGTGGAAAAAATAATTATTTAATAGGATTAAATGGGTGAGAAAAAACATATAGGACAAGAAAATAAAATTTTCCATTTCCATTGAAACCTCTTCAAAGAAACACACTTTTATCGAGAGATCTATCATTAATAGAAATAAATGCTAGGAGTAGTACAAAGGGAGAAAATTGTTCTCTGGAATCCTGATTCCTGCTCAATTCCGAGGGGAAAGAAACTTGAAGCAGTGAGAGGCAATTTTCCATCCAAATTCACTAATCATTATCGTTTCTTACCTAATTGCAACTCCCAAACAACTTATTTATTTTATTTATTTTTTATTATTCCCCGTTTATCAATCGACGCATTTCAGGTACTGCCAAAAAAAATCGACCCATTTCACAGGGTTCCGTGAAGAATCATATTCATACCAAATTGGTTAACTTTTAAGGTAGCAGTAGCACTATCATTTACATAAAACAAATCATGTGAGCATAAAAATTCAACATTTTAAAAATACTACTCTTCTCAACTCTAGTACTCTATTTGCGCAGTCGTAGTTTTCAACTTTCAACACTTGGGATAATTATTCAAACGCGCTATACCGAACTTCCTCTATTTTTTAAAAAATAGTTGAATGCATATTTTAAATTATCAATAACTCAAATTCAGTAGAAATAAAAATTTAAAAAGTTTGATATTTAAAAACAACAAGACGAGACGAATCTAACAAGATCACACTTGGCTATATTTTAACTTATATAACCATGATAAAACTTTTTTTATTAAACATTGACATCTATGTGTCGGCAAAGATGCTCGTGATAAGGCTTTTAAGCAAAAAATATGAATGAACAGTAGCAAAATACCAAATATAGTTAAAAAATGGAGGAAGTAATATTGGAGTAATTTATTTGGTATTTCCCCATTTATTAATTAATATTTTAGTTATTTTTTTTTTGGGGTATCTCTTCTTAAATGAGAAACACGCTTTCGGTTTTCCTAGTTTCTTCCACCGGCGCCAAACCCTACCCAACCAACAGCGAGTCAGCAACAATCAACAATCCTCTCCCCCAAATTCCCCCTTCTTCATCGTCAATATAAATTTCCGAGCCCCTCTTTGGCGCTCCGAAATTCAATTGATCTGCGCCGAGCGGGAGAAAGGCATGGCGCGGTCGCTGTTGCATCAGCTCAACGGCGAGAGAGCGGTGGTGCTAGCTTATGTTATTCGAATTGTCAGCTCCTCCCCTAAGCCTCTCCTGCCCGAAGCTTTGTCCCTCGCGTTCCTCTCTGTATTTGCTCTATCTGTTGAGATCTCGGCCGACGGTGCCTCCAATCCATTGTCTCACTCCTTCACGACAAGGTAATTGAGTTTGTTGGACTATGTGGCGGATTTCTGGTTTCCTTTGAGATGATCATGTTAATCAGTTTAGCATAGTTTCTTTTACAATAGCAAAAACGAATTCAACTTGATTGGCGGTAGTACTACTGAATGAGATTTACTGAGAGTAGCATATGTATGTTGATAAGAAATCAGATTAAAGTATTAAATTACACGCGCACACATAACTTTTCAATTCGCAGTAATTTTTACTTGGATCAATAATTGGCATTAGGCCTGGAGTTTCGTCTGGAATTCTATTGGGGGCGGTTACACTGCCTGGTCTCCTGGCCTCGAGGTTAATACAAATACTAAGAGCGCAATCAGTAAATGAAGTCGGGATTGAAGGTACGTTGTTGTTATCTTTCTAAACTAAAACTTGGTTTTGGAACCTTTTTCCGATGCTGGCCATATCCCAGATATGTTCGTTAAGGACTCCAGATAATAGAAACAAGGATATATATATGTATATATATATATATATATATATTTTACCTTGGCTGTTTGAAATTTGGTAACTTCTGAATATAAACATAAAAAATAAAAAAGCTGGTCTCAATGTACTCCCCTTATGTTCAGTAACACTAATTGCACTTGCGATCATGTTATTAAGAGATAATAATAGGATGTTGTTCTTGGATGTAGAGTCTGATGACCATTTGCTGGAGAGTTAGGAAAGGAATTGTTTCTTTATCTCATGTCATTCTATCCAAATATGTTTTAACATTGCTGTTTATAAGGAAATAAAATTTAACTCATTTAGTTTACAATTGAAAGTAACCTGCATATGTCCCATCATGCAATGTGAAGAATGGTTGGTTTCCTTACATTTTTTTTTTCTTTCAAAATTTATGTAATAGGAAAGAATGAAGAGTAATTCGCAAAATCCTTATTACAATATGCTAGTTAGTTTTTTGAGGTTAAGCATCTTCTATGTGGTTTCTTGGATAGACTGCTATTACGATTTTCTAACTTGCAAATGGTTCATTTTTATTTTATTTTATTTTTTTACAGAGCTTGAATATCTCAAATTGCTGTATTGGGCCGTATCAGCCAGTTGTCTCATTGTGCTGATTTTCCTTTCCATTGTCTGTCAGCGCCATGGAAAGAGTTCTAAATCTGTATGTACTCTGTCAAACTGTATTCCCAAATATCCTTTCATTGGCACAGTCCTGTTTGTAGGATTTGGCTTGGTGTCGCTATGTGGTGAAAAATATGGTGGTAAGTGACAAATCCTTCGAATTACATTTTCCTTTATGGTTGTGTTATTCACAATGTTTAAAAAGGCGGTTTTGAAACGCGCCTTGAGGCGCGCCTCGACGCGAGGCGGCGAGATTTCGTGTTTGAGGCGCCGCCTCTGTCCCATCCTGTAAAACCTACGCCTTACCTGTGTCGAGGCGGCCGAGGCAGCAGAGGCGGCAGAGGCGGTCTGAGGCGGAGAGAATAGAAACGACCGCCGGAGATGAGCGACCCACCCGGAGCAGCGAAGATCCGGAGCGGCGAAGAAGTGTCAGAGCAGCAAACACGCGCCGGAGGAACAAAGACAGATCTCGAGTATCGCCGAAGATCTGGAGCAGACGAGCAGTGCCGGGTTTTTTTGATTAGAAAGGAAAAAAAAAAGGACGGACTGGCTGGAGCTGGAGGCTGGAGGGTGGAGCCTGCAACTAGGGTTTTGTTATATTTTGAGGAAGAAGAAGACAGACAGGGAAAGAAGACGAAGTTCAGATTAATAAGGAACGACCATTTTTTTGAGCCCACCAGATTAATAAGGAACGATTTTAATAGAGTAATTAATAAGGGCCCACCAGATTTTAATTTATTTTATTTATAAAATACTAAAGGTTCAAAATATAGTTCAAAATATATGCTTAAATATAGTTCAAAATATTTTATTTGCTTAAATATAGTTCAAAATATTTTATTTGCTTAAATATAGTTCAAAATATTTGAAAAAGATATTGCTAGTATAGTTATCCAAAAAAGTTGTACTAGCATATCAATAATTATGGTTCAAAATATTTGAAAAGATACTACTAGGAGAATTCTGCCATAATAGTTGTTGTATTAGTATATCAAAAAATATTTGAAAAGATATTATAAGAGAATTCAGCCATAATAGTAGTATTAGCATATCAATAAATATGAGGTTAAAGGACTCATACGTATAAACACTTCTTTTCTTTCTTCACCGTTCTTTTCTTGATCTTGATCTACAATGTCTAGAAAGGATCCTGCTTGGAAATATGCTAGTGAAATTGCTGTACCAGATTCAGGTACACAGAAAGGCTACAAATATTTGAAATGCAATTTTTGTGCTAAGGAAATTAAGGGAGGTGTAAAACGAGTAAAAGAGCACCTTGCATGTACCCGTAAAGATGTGGCAGCATGTAGCAAAGTTCCCGAAGAGGTGAAAAGGGAGATGAGCGACTATTTGAAAGCATTCACCGCCGCAAAGCATTCAAGGCAGATGAATTTTAAGGAGATGGTTGATGGTGGATCATATTTTGAAAGTTTTGGTGGTGATAGTGGCATAAAGGATACAGATGGTATTCCAACTGGCAATTCTGATAGAGGTGTTAGAGGTCCTATGGATCGATATCTTGGGAATGTGAATGATGGGGATGGACAGCTACCTCCTGCAAAAGCTAAGGAACTGAGGAATTTAGTTTGTTTAGATATTGGAAGGTTCTTTTATGAGAATGGCATCCCTTTCCATGTTGCAACAAGTGCATCATTCCATAGTATGATGCAATCGGCTGGAAATTATGGTCGTGGTCTAAAACTTCCATCCATGCATGAGCTCAGAACATGGATTCTTGATGAAGAGAAAAAGACGACTGAGAAAACAGTTGATGATATTAAAGCAACATGGAAGAAAACAGGGGTTTCAATCCTATCTGATGGTTGGTCAGATATTAGAAATAGGAGTTTGATTAATTTTCTAGTAAATAATCAGCATGGCACTGTTTTTTTAAAAACAGTAGATGCATCGGATTGTGTGAAAGATGCCCAAAAATTGTTTCAATTGCTTGATGATGTTGTCGAAGAAGTTGGAGAAGAAAATGTTATTCAAGTAGTAACTGACAACGCAAGCAATTACAAAGCAGGTTTGTATTATTTCAATTTTTTATTTAGTGAGTAATTTTATATTTTTATAAATATTTTATTTATTTATTTTTATTTAAACAGCTGGTCGGTTATTGATGGAGAAGAGAAGTAGGTTGTATTGGACTCCTTGTGCAGCACATTGCATTGATCTAATGCTAGAGAAGCTTGGAGAGTTGCCACAACACAAAAATGCTTTGCTTAAGGCAAAAAGGGTGAGCAACTTTATACACAACCATCAATGGGTATTGGCTTTTTTTAGAGAGATAGCAAAGAAGGATCTTATTCGGCCGGCTGCGACTCGATTTGCCACTGCGTACTTGACTTTAGAGAGCATGCAAGAATTGAAACAACCATTGCAATCTATGGTTGTATCGAGAAAGTGGGAAGGATGCGCTTGGGCAAAGAAAGCTGAGGGGAAAGAAATTAAAAAAATTATTATGAGTGAAAAATCATTCTGGTCCAGTGTCGATTACTGCATTAGAACTACTAAGCCACTTGTTGAGGTATTGAGAATAGTGGATGGGGAAAAGACACCAGCAATGGGCTTCATTTATGGAGCAATGGATGAGGCGAAGGAAAAGATAGCTATGAACCTCAATGGAAATGAAGCATCTTATAAGGAGATTTGGGATATCATTGATGAAAAGTGGAATTTTCAGTTGCATAGGGATTTACATGCAGCTGGGTATTATTTAAACCCTCGATACAGGTGGAGCGATAGTGTTTCTACACATCCGGAGATTAAAAGGGGTTTATATAAGTGTATGGAGAGACTTGTTCCGGATGATCGCATGTACTCCAAAGTTGATGAACAACTTGATGAGTATAATGGAAAGAAAGGATTGTTCAGCATTAGAGCTGCCCAGAATTCATACTTGACACGTCCACCAGGTTTCTAAATTGCATTTATTTTTATCTTTAATTTTATAGCTTAAATTAATTTTTTAATAAATATTAATAATTTATTTACTTTCATATTAGTTACATGGTGGGATAATTTTGGAGATGACGTGCCAGAGCTTAAGTCTTTTGCAATGAGGATTCTTGGGCTTACTTGCTCAGCATCAGCTTGTGAACGTAATTGGAGCACATTCAATCAAGTGCACACAAAGAAAAGAAATCGTCTAACCACATCAAGGTTGAACGATTTGGTGTACATTATGTACAACAGAAAATTAAAGTACAAGCACTTGAAAGCAAAAGAAAGAAAGGAAGAAGTTGATCCCTTGGTAGTTGATGATGTGCCTTCAGATGATTCGTGGGTGGTGGACCCAAATGAAACTTCTGAAGATGACGAAGAGATGCATACTCTTGAGGTGGAAAGCTCAAGTGCCCAAAGGAAGAGGAAAAGAGGTACTTATATTCTCCTAACAATAAGATTTGGTTATATTTTTTTAAAAAAATAATAATGTTAAAAAATATTTGATGTAGGAGGAAAGGAAATTGCATTGATTGATGACGATGAAGATGATGGGCATGAAGTTGATGATGAAGATGATGAAGACGTCTAAATATATGAATATAATAATTATAATTTATATTTCTTATTATTGTGTTGCATTTTGGATTAAAGACTTATGAAGTATTTTAAGTTTATTTAAATTTATATTGTTGGATGAATTAAAGAAATGATATATCTTAATTTTTTTTAATATATTACATATAATTTTATGCAGTTTTAAATTAACGCCTCGATTTTACGCCTCGGACCGCCTCGAGGCTTACGCCTCGTGAGGCGGTACAAAATCGTACCGCCTCAGAAAACGTACTTTAAAACATTGGTTATTCATGATGTCGTGTATCCAATTTAATCAGTCATCTGCTTCTTTTTCTTGTCCACTTGCTATTTCAATAGGATTGCCTATGACCTTGATGTCAATTTGGGTACTCATTCATGGTGCGGCAGCAGTTATCATAATTCAGAGAATCCTTCACATGTTTCCAGCATGTGCTTCCATAGGTGAGTTGTGCCTTCTTTTAACCATGCAACTATTTTAAATGGAACTAGCTACAAAATAATGAATTCTAGCTGTTTAAAGCCTGCTTTCATTTGCATACTTTTATGTCATGTAGATTATCTTGGGATTGTGTACTTTTCATTTGATGATATATGTATATATATATTATGTGTATGTAAAATTATTCATTTCTAGTGTGTTTGGGAATGTGGGGCTCCTTGTTGTCTTGTCAGTTATTATATATGTTTCTTTTGGCAGGAGAATCACTTCTCGTGACTACTGGGCTTGTAATATATTTTGGGGATATGGTGGCATATACAGCTAAAAAAGTTGGTTTTACCATCTTTAATTTTCGTAATATACGTCCCAAGATGAATAGTAATCTTGTTTTGGCTGATGAAAGTCTGTTACCAAGCAGATATCTTATTTGAAAACACCCAAGTCCTTTCTATTAGATGGGATTAGGAGAAGTGAGATAAGCACCATCATTCAGGTATTGCTCTTTTTATGTATTTCAAATGTCACAAATGCTTTCAAATATTTAAATGTCCATTATTTATTGCTTTTGCTTTTGGTTTTGTCAAACAGGGAACAGTTTTTGGCCTCCTCCTTTTTCCTTTATTCTATAAATTTGTTCTTAGGATGTGGAAATACTTTCTCAGTATGCGAAGCAATGGAGATATGGGAAATGAGGAGATTAGAAAATCTATTGTTTTCTATTCTTTGCTCACTTTTGTGTTGGTTGTGGTGATTCCATCATGGATGCTGTTTGTTCATGAGTTTCATGTGCATCCGTTTTTATGGTATTGCTTACTCTCAGATTTTCTTTTCCAGTCTTTCTGCTTTCTCCTTCAGTCCTATTTTTTTTAATCTCAGAAGACAAAATATCTTAACTTATGAAAGCTTCTTAATTTGGTCAAATATGTGTGCAAAATTAACAGATAGATGCTGTTATTAAAAGATGTGTCCTGAAAGTTGAATTCCTTCCTTGAGGGATTTGGAACTTACAGTACTCTTATGATTGTGTAACAACTTAGATCCATTGTTATGTCTCTGAAATGGTTTACATGATACCTTATGTATTCATATGGGTAAAACACCCCCTGGCTTGTTCATCATTTCACTTTGATGGCCACACTATTTAGCCTCTTGCATTTTATATCGACAGTATATGTATCTTTTTAGTGGATAGAACTGATCTAAGCAGATTCATGTCTCTAATTGTTTCTTTTTCCCAATAAAACGTGTTGGTTTTTGTTAATTTGGATCAATTGTTTGTGTCCAAATAGGAAATGTTTGGAGAGAGAAAAGTAAGAGAAATATGGAAAGAAGAAAGAAATTATTGGGATCCATGAATGCGAAAGAGATTGTGGGGAATGGAAACGGTCCTTGTGTTTACTTAGATACACCTTTTATGACGTAGTTTATTGAAAATAAAATTGCCACTGCACACTGTGGTTCTAGTAACCATCATTGATTATTGAAAATGACTACATATGAATGCGTTCTTCCTAATAACTTGTGCAATCCCGGGATTCATGTTCTGAATATTCCCTGAAAGCTCCCCTGAATGGAATGCTAGTGTATTCAGAGTATCCTATGGAATATATCCTGGAACTTTCATGTTGCTTATATGTTATGATATGATCTTGAAAGCATGAAAAAGATACAGGGTCGTTTGGGAGCCAGCATATGTGTTAGCATATTATCTCAGAAGCAGCTGCCTCCCAAACATCCCAAATTGTAGATCGTGGCTCCTATTTTGGTTTGCTCTTTTTTGTGTGTCTGACAATGTCACTTTCTGTGGCCATTTTTTCTTTTAAATCAGGGTACTTGACTTTGTTCTATCAGAACCACTTAAGAGACTTCCTCTATGCATCTATTGGCTGATTGTCATATATGTGTCAGTTGGGCGGTTTTACAACATATCAAAGAATAATAGGACTAAGAGGATTCTTCTTCGCAAATATTATCACTTGATGGCTGTTTCAATTTTTGTTCCTGCCCTTATATTCCAGGTTATTTGAAGTTTCAGTGTACGTTTATAGGTCCTTATTTGGAAATTGGTCTATTGTTAGCAAATTGATGTTTGAGGTCTTATGTACCTTTTCAGCCAAAATTTCTTGATCTGGCTTTTGGTGCGGCATTGGCAGTTTTCATCTTGTTGGAAATTATACGAGTAAGTCCTAGCCTAACAAGACCAATTTCTCACAAGCATTTTTTATATTTTAATTGGCCTCATAATATACAATGGCGTATATGATTATTTTGAATATTTTCTTCCTCACCCTTCATTGTTAACATATGAAATATGCTTATTTCTGCATTTGAATTGGAAATTTGAACTGGTGCATTCATGACTTCATGTACTCCATTTTGTCTATTCTTAGTTAGGTTTTAATCAATGCTTATGTTGACTCAAACACAAGGTTTATAACTGGTGGTTACAACTATGTGGTCCTGTTATGTTCATGATTTTATTAACTACAAACTGGTTGCTAACCACTTGTGTTTGTGTGTTTTTTTCTTAAGGGGTTTTATTTATTTATTTATTTATTTATTTATTATTTTTAAAAATAATTAAGTTGTGCCTTTTGGCTTTAGGTTGTAGATTTATTGATCTTTATAATATTATCACTTGTAAATTATAAATGTGTTATGAAATTTGTAATCTCAATATGTTTTAGGCTTTCTTAAGTTTTACACTGAAAGTCACAATTAATTGTCATAGGAAAAAACAAAGGAAAAAAATGGAACAATGTGCTAGAAAAAGGTAAAGTAAAATGAAAAATTTAACAGTTGTGCTGGTTTCGACCTAAACCCGAACCAGCCTCAAGGGTTGGCCTGTCCGGTCATGGGTTGGGGTTTTCCCAAACTGTCAACCAGAAACATTTGGTTGAAATCGTGTGTGCCAGTATATGCTTGTAGCACACATGCATCTGATGAAACCTATCGGTTAAAGGAACACCATACAACTAAAAACAATGGCATACTACACACGCAGTTGCATTTACTAAAAATATTATTAATTTAACTTTTTTCAAATCTGAATTTGGTTAAAGGAGCACCATACAACTAAGGGACACATATTTTGGCTTCTTTCCCTTGTTGGGATTAGGCATTAGAATCTTTTTGGTTTCCATCTCCTTTCTTTGTCACCACGCTTCCCTCTTGCGAGGATAAGAAATTTGCAAAGCTAGAACCTTGAAGGAATGAAGGAAATTACAATTGAAAAAGATGCAGATTACAGGGAAAGTTTGATTGTTCATGCTCATATATGCTGCTTTTGTTCTACTATACAGGTTTGGAAAATCTGGCCTCTAGGTCATCTAGTCAACCAATTCATGAATGTCTTTACAGATCATCGTGATTCTGATCTTCTTATTGTCAGGTATTATTTCTTCCCTTGCTGTATG
This sequence comes from Hygrophila difformis, assembly GCA_030278955.1. Lineage (NCBI taxonomy): Eukaryota > Viridiplantae > Streptophyta > Magnoliopsida > Lamiales > Acanthaceae > Hygrophila > Hygrophila difformis. Next base: position 44,735,509 of record JAOANR010000005.1, on the reverse strand, counting down.
AATGCTCATGCATGTGGTTTTCATAATATTTGGATTGATTCAGTTGTATCAATTGCAATGCAGTCATTTTTCACTACTATTAGGATGTGCAATTCCAATTTGGCTCTCTTCTGGTTGTACTGATCGGCCACTTGCCCCTTTTGCTGGGATTTTGAGTCTTGGTATTGGGGACACAATGGTAATTTGCTAGTGGTCATTCTTGATTGTTGATTCCACTGTCATAATTTTTAAAGCTAATGTGATGAGTGATTCTTCATAGCAATCTAAAATGGAGTTTTGTCTTCCATCAATTTATATCAATTACATTATTGCATCTTTTCCAACTTACTTGGCTTTAATGGGTCTGTAGGACTATAAGTAGTTTTCTACATTTAATTCTCAGAGTTTATTAGTGTGGCTGTTTCTTTTCCCAGTCTATTTGAACTAATTATTTCAATATTATTATCAGGCATCTATGGTGGGCCATAAGTACGGGGTTCTTCGTTGGAGTAAAACTGGAAGTGTTGTCCCCGTCTCTCTCATGATAATTTAACTCATTCCACTTTGTATCTTCTTTTCACTATTTTGATTTAAAATTTGCCAGGGAAAACAATTGAGGGTACTGCTGCTGGAATTACCTCTGTTCTTGCTGCATGCTTTCTTCTGCTTCCACTTCTAGCAGCAACTGGATACATTTTCACTATGGTTTCTCACTTTGTCTCCCTCTCTCCATTAATACATATCTATATATGGTTACTAATTTACCTATGACCATCCTTTTGCAGCAATGGTTCTCGTTGATTATAGCAGTGACCACAAGTGGGCTTTTGGAGGCCTACACAGCACAGCTTGACAATGCCTTCATACCTCTTATTTTCTACAGCCTTCTGTGCCTGTGAAACAACATTACGCCAACCCAACAGAAAGGTACTGTTTCTTTAATGAAGTCGAGACAACTTCACATGTCGTATACTTGCACATGCTCCATTTTGATTAAGTTGTCCTGTAAATATTACTGATATAACATGCGTACCGTAACACGTGTTCCACCTTATTGCCTCAGCGTAGCTGTAGGGCTTAGTAATCCTACAATTTTGGTAGCACGGGATTGCGAGTTTATCCTCAATGTATCATAAGATTTAGAGGGTTCTTTATTCAATGAAAAAGATTCCCATTCATGGGACACACATGTTTAATAGTTGTGGTCAAGTATGTCCTGGCAAGGACTAGGACAGCAGCTGAGGCTGGGACAAAATTAGTGTAATAATGGTGTCAAATCATATTTTAGATGTCTACGGGCCAACAACTTCACCTTCTGCACGACAAACCTATGGTACTTAATTTTCCGATGTTACTTGTGGAGTGGGCTTTAATCTGTTGGACCATTATATATATTTGTGTATCCTTGGGACCATATTTTCGTCGCATATGTGTAGCTTAAAATGGAGTGGGTTTAGGGTGGTATTAAGTATTAACTATACTTGAATTGGACCCTAAACCTGCTTTAGTTGTGATCAAGGCTGAAAGAGGGGAAATATCCTTGCAACTAAATATTTGGGCTACCTAATTTATTAGGTTGCAAATATTATGAATTATTTGTAAATAGAAGCTTTATCCATGCCAGTCTTACCAACGTGCTTTGCATGTTTAAGATAAAGAACTGTAATAATATACTCAAACATTTAACACCCGATACACTGAGCTCAGCTGTTCGCCTGTTCGTAGCCAAGGTTGCCGACTTGCCGATTGAAGTTAACTTTGATAGTGTGGTATATATGAGCGTATCCATGTAGCTTTTCTGGTGTTATCCAATCCTTAATCCTTTGTGCAAATGCTGTTGACTTTTGTGATTTGCAACCAGTACAGATATTTGCTACACGGAAGTGGACAATAGCCGAGTCCGAAGGGCATTAACCATGGAGGATAGGTACATATATATTAGTATATGGTATACATATATGTATTGAACATAGTATCGTCCGATGTCTGCGAATCCTTTCTTAGCCAACGCATTAGAAACAATGTTCTCCTCACAAAGCACATGATTGTTCAATTCGTCACCCAAAATCCCATATGCCTTGATGAAATGCTGACACGTTTGTGAAGTGTGTGTACAGGGTTTGTTCTCTGACAAACCTTGTGGTGCTTTCTTTGAGTATAAAAAGCAACAGAGATTCTCTACGCCGACTGAACACGCTCTCTAGCCCATATAATAGACGAAAAATTTTAGCTTCCCATCGAGGTTTCTGGGAAGTTGCTCGAATAACATCATACCAATTTTTAAATATCACGAATGAGCTCATGTCTTGGAAGCATTGTTGATTTCGGTCCATCGTCAGAGATGCCATTTTCACATCTCTAGATTCTGGACTATCCCTGTTCCAACTGGAAGTGAGATGTGCACGCCTTAACCTCTGCCCATTGCATTTACATTTTATTTCTAAGATACTGATAAGGCAACTTTGGTATTTAAATTGATAATGACATCGGTATGTTATATGTATATGAAATATACATGTACATAGTATGCAGGTGTATATTATTAAAACACTTGTACTCGACATAACATTCTATATGAATATATATTGTTCTTTTGTTCAGTCTATTTTCATGTTTGGAATAATAAAAAAATACTCCTCGAGTGACGGTGTTGTACAAGAATAAAATGACCAACACATATCAAAAACCAAGCCATTGACGCGATTAGGAGGCCATGTTACCTTATAGCTGCTGTTGGATTTATTTATTTATTTATTTATTGAAGTCTATTTCATCAGTCATTTTATAAAAAATAAAAAATAAAAAATGAAACGATGGTCATAGGTGCTCGATAATTAATGCTTACCCCTAACTAGATCGCCAAGTAAAGGATGATCAGAGCCTTATATTACACAACCTACTGCAAAGTATCCATTCGCCCAATTTCAAGTAAAAAAATATATATTTATAAGTATAAAAATTATGTAATATATATATTAAAAATTTATACGAATCTAAAATACTGATTTCGACTTTTTTTTCAAAATATATATTTATAATAATATTGAGTCAAAATTAAATAATAAACAATTAAAAATTCAAACATGACGTTTGAGTTGGGATGGAGGGTGTAATAAAAATAAGGGATATGGTGCGCGGTGGGAAATTAAATCATCAATTGAAAGGCGGGAAATTACTTATGAGATTAATAAACTAATAAACTAAGGCCCTGTTCTCTAGGCCTTAATTTTTCTGGTATGATCTGAATTTATAAGACCTGGTCTGGTCTGATCTAAATTTGTCTGGTCTGGTCTGTTCTGATCTGATTTCATCTGGTCTGGTCTGGTCTGATCTGAATTGATCTAGTCTGATCTGGTCTGATCTTATTTTATTTATATTTTGATTCTAATTAGATTTATGGTAATAATAATAATAATAATAAAATTAATAATTAATTTATTATATAATAGTAACAATAAATTAGTAATTATTAAAAAAATAATTTATTAATAAATTAGTGATTAGTTTATTATTATTATATAATAGTAATAATAATTAGTTAATTGTTTTTATTATTATTGTTAATTATTACTACTAATTACTAATATAGTATTTATTATATATTAGTATTTTCAATAATAATTAATTATTAGGGATGAGGACTTAACCCAAGTGGTTAAGTCCTCTGACTTCCAACGGAAGGTTGGAGGTTCGATTCCCACCGGCCCCCTATCCATCCCCTTTATTCCCCTTTGTAATTGTGTGGCATGGGCTCCCACCACCCCTTTCACAGGCCTTCAATGGTTCATCCAAAAAAAAAAAAATTTATTATTAATAGTTAATTAATTATAATTATAATAATAGTTAATAAAATAATAATTATTAAGAGTTAATTAAAACTATTATTATTACTATTATTATGATTATTATTGTTATTATCATTATTATATATTTTAAACATATTTAATGAAAGTATTTAAAATTATATTTTGAAAGTATTTATAATATAAAATATATTAAGAACGTGACTAGTATATTTAAATAATATTTTGATGAGCAAAAGAATATTTTTAGAAATATTTTTAAATAACTACAATATAAATAATATTTGTATTTCTATATTTTTTTGCTTTTTATAAAAGAATATTATATATAATTATATAATTTTATTATAATGATCTGATCTGGTCTGAATGTTTCTGATCTGGTCTGATCTGATCTGATTTGATCTGGTCTGATCTCAATGTTTCTTATCTGATCTGGTCTGATCTGATTTTGAAAAAAAAATAGATAATAAGTCCTGAAAATAAGTTCTAGAGAACATGACCTAATTCTTATTATGTGGAGAGACAATACATAGTATATGTAGTACTAGTACTTGTGCATATGCCTTTGAGCCAACTTTGCACAAAACATGGAACTTGAATTGTCACTTATGCCTCCAACCCCAAAATGTATTTACGAAATGCCATTTAACTTATTTAATTATTTATTTTCTTATTGTATTTGATTTTATTTCTTTCTTTCTTTTATTATTATTATTATTATTATTATTATTATTATTATTATTATTATTATTATTATTATTATTATATTGCATTTTTATTTACCTTTCTCCTAAGTGACCTAATGGATTCCTTAGGTCTCTTGTAGGTTCAAGAATAATTTTCCGAGATATGGGTGAGTTATAGTGGGTACAATTTTTAAGCAATTTTATGCATTCACTGGATTCGAACCCAGGGCCTTAACTATAGTATATAAGTCAATTACTATTCTATATTACATTTTACATTTAATTTAGCCAGCAAACTATAGCAACGAACGCACCCACCATGCATGACCGTCTCCCCAAGCCAATATTGGTTGTATACTTCACTATAAACGCATCATCATCATCATCATGGTGTTTATCAGCTGAGATAAACCTCGATATTCAAAGAAAACTGACTCCTATTCTTTTTGTTTGGGTTTGAATTCCATCAATCTTCTACTTTCAACAGAAATTACATCATCCCTCACATATCTCTTTACTTGCAGAGACGTTTGGTCAACATATATTGAGATATATAGTGAAGTAGTAAATTACACTACTGGGCTTTTTGCAAATGTTAACTACTATGTACTTATATGATTTTGATTATATGAATTGACAGTCACTGAACATATGACCAACTAGGTGTGACTTTTAGCCATTGTAAATATTATATATGATTTTTTTTAAAAAAAAAAAATTACAGGATTTTTTTCTTTTTTGTCTTATGTACATATAGTTGGTACATAACAAAAATAAATTTTGGTTTAATTTTTTTTTAGTAGATCACAATCTTCTATATAAATACCAAAGGTTTCTGTTTGGCCCGCTGGTGCAAGCCAAGGACCTTTTTCTCCTCAAGGGAAGCTATCGGAAAAAGGATCAAACCGATTACGGTCCGAGAAATTAATAACGCACCCAAACCTGACTGAATCTTACTATATTCAAATGACAAAGTTTGATACAAGCGGAAATCTATCAGTTGCTAAGAAACAATGACCGATTATCCAGGAAAGAACTACCAAACTACCAGTTGTTGAGAAACAACGGCCGTTTTGGAGAAATAACCGCTAACAACTAAGCTAGATTGTAGGAAAGCTTGTAACGGAAAGCTGTAAAGGAAAGCAGTAAAAGATACAAAGAATTAAATTGGAATAAAGGAAATCTTGGGATGGATTGGTCTCTCCTGATTCTGAGCATGGCATCCCCTATTTATAGCCGGAGCTTGGTAACCGCTCCCCGGCCGCATCCTGAGCCGATTTCGGGTACCCTTTTTCGGCTGTTCACGGCCGATTACTTCGGCTTGCATGTTCATGTTTCTTCCGCGCACTTATTTTTCCCTTTTTTTTCCTTACTCATCCACCTACTGTTGGGCTTCTTCTGGCCCAATTGTCTGGCCCAATCACTCTTTCTCGGCCAAATATCTTGATGGCCCCAACAGATGCCCTCCTTTACTTGGGTATGTTTCCGGCCGGAAAGAGCCCAAGTAAATCTGATTTTTTCCCTTTTCCCCCTTTTTCGCGTTAACTCCCCCTGGGAACCCGGCTGCGACCTCCTACGCTCCTCGGTCTCGTTATTTCTTCTTTCTATCATTGCTCATCTTCCCATCTTCTTCCTTTCGCATTTATTTCCCTTCTCTTGAGTGTCTTCTTCCTTAATCATTCTTTTTCTTCCATGGAACCGTGCTCTGTCTTAGTTCCCTCATCACAGATTGCGAAGATTGAGAGTTCCTCCGCTCCTTATACCGCGGTCCGCAATCTTCCTGAATGTTTTTACTGCCTGGGCCCATTGGGCATTCCTGAGGAAATTGATGAATGCACGGCTCGCATTTTTCAAAAATCGCTTCATACCCCTCTATGCCTCCTGGTTTTCTTCCCGACTTTTCACCTATTCGCTTGCATTCTGGCCATCGGGTTCTTCTGATTATTTGGCTTGGTATCGTCACCTTAAACCCCATTGCCGCAGTTCCTGGTCTAGCGCAAACCTCATTCGCTTAATTCTTCTTAGTGCTGAGCCTTTCCCTACCGATCTTCATCCCATTCAGACCCTTTTATGTTTTTGGAACCCCACTATAAACAGCTTCTGTTTTCCTTGGGGTATGATGACCCCAACTATCCAAGACGTTAAACTCCTCCTAAATCTTTCGATTCGTGGGGACAACCTTGGTGTTGCATCTTCTCACCAATCTAAAGAAAAAACCATCGGTTTTCCTTCCAAAAACACTTTCCATATTGGATCGTTACTCACCAGAGTGATCCTTCCTCACCTGACCCCCATACTGAGGAACCTCTCGCTTTCATGATGTACTTCTCAACCCAATTCTTCTGGTGCACGCCTTCAAAAGGGGTCCTTCTCGAAACCTACCTCTTAGCTTACGAAATTCTTAATCAGACTATCTTGCCGCTGGCCGACTTCTTCCTCGCTCACTGTATGCAGGCATGTCGGCTTATGTTTCGGGCTGGGAGAACGGTTTCCCGGACAAAGCTCGTAGTCCTCCATGGTTCCTTCATTTGTGGTTGGTCTGGCATTTTTGGGACATATCGGGCTTTCCTCCTTATGATATTTGTCAAGATCATTTTGTTGGCCCTAGTCTTCTGACGACATCATTTCCTTCTATGTCCATTCCTCATTGGATCGGCTATTTTCTGGGCCGAACTGCTGACCAGGCCTTCTCCCACTACCATTATCGAAAGGCCGATTTTACATGGATCAAGGACATTGCCACCGCCCCTTTTGGAGCTCCTCTTCCTCGTCCCTCTGCTCAGCTTTGGAACCGAGGTATCCTTCCTCGTCCTATCTTTTATGGTTCCACCGCTCTTCTTAATGCTACTATCCCTGCAGAAGTTTATAATCCTCACTTGGTTAGCCCTCAGTTCGGCTTCGACCAGGATTTGGTGGTAGCTTATCGGATCGGTAAACCACTTTCCCCTTCTTCTAGCCGAAGACAATGTGCTACTTGGCTTCGGCGCCTGATAGATTTTGATGTCCCGAAATTTCATGTTCGCGATGGGCTTTCTACACACCGTTTTTGGCTTTGGTGGGACGGCGTTGCTCGTACTTACTTCAGCGCCGACCTCAACCCTCTCTTACGGCGGAGTGGTTTCTCCCCCATCCTGACATTCCCTTCTTTTCCTTTATCCTCACCTGATCCTTCCTCTAGGCGAGACCTTAGTATATCCTCTCCTTCACGTCAAGGTATGTTACTTTATGGATATGTTTCTTTGACGTTGCATATCCCTCCATTGCTTATCTGTTTGTAACTTTTGAATACAGGTACTTCTCGTCTTATGACTTCTGACCCTGGCCACAAGAGACTTATTCAATCTTCGGCTCCTTTCACCGGTTCTCTTCCATCTAGCAAGACTCGGAAACGATCTTCTCGCTTACCGCCTAGCAGAATTCCCACTGCTCATGACATGGTTGGCTGAATCTTTCTATTACATTTTTCCTTTTAGTAAATCATCACTATCTCTTCCTTTCATCAGATTTCTTCTGATCCTTGGACACCCATTGCTCTTCCTGCTCCGATCATAGCTACTGGCTCTATTGATATTGATCCTCAGAAGACGAGTGATCCTACTCCGATTGTTTCAGCTGACCCTTTTCCAGCCGATCCACAACAGGCGAACAAGGATCTCGCTGCATCTTCGTCTTTTGCCGCTTCGGAACCCCTTGGACTGATTTCTGTGGATGTGACTGATACCCCTGGTGACGCTTCTACTGTTCAGATTCCTCCATCTCCATTTCCTGACCAGCAAGTCCTGGACGATTTCTTTTCTCCCATCTTCACCCCCATCAGACCCTTCGGCCCACCTGGGGGATTGTCTAGGTAAATTGTGTAATATGATAGCCAGACAATCTGATGTGGAGTTTGTACAACCAAAACCAATCCTCCTCCTTCTGTCTCATCTTGATCATCACTTTCGTGAGGAGATGGTCTCTTTGAACTTGGATGCTACCCTTCAAATGATCACTAAGTCCGTCCTTTCCTTAGTCCAAGAGCTCATGGCACACTTAGTAATGCGGAACCAACTTCTAGCTGAACGGGAGGCTATAGCTTCTTCCCAAACGAGTTTGATAACTATTCGGCTGAATATTGGGTTCGTATGGGTACTCTCTCCGAAGTGAATTCTTGTGAGCTTAAATATGCAGAGAAGCTTTCTTCGACCCGCTTAGAAATAGCCAGACTTCAACGGAAAGAACAAGAGTTGCAGTTGGCTTTGGATGAAACGAGGCGGGAATCAGTCGATTTACAACGTTCATCAAGAACCTTCGTCAATCGGCCGAAACTCCCAAGGCCAAACTTCTAGATTCCCGGCAGAACGCTTCTTACTTTGCTATGAGGTCCAGCTTTAACGATCATATTCTTGGCGTTTTCCAAGAGAAATGGGTTGAGACTCAATCTCTAGTTGCTCATCTGGACTCGGTTATTGAAAGCCTTGGGGCCAAACATATTGCTCGTGTCTTGCCTCAGCCGGATGTATTCCCTCTGGACCCATAGGAGATCGAGGCTTCTCCATCCGGTGATGTTCTTTCTTCTTCGAAAGCTCCTGCAGGTATTCTCTCGTTCTCCTTTGTGTTATTATTATGCATATTTGTTTCTTATACCCACGGCTTCACCTTTGTTATTCTTACTTCAGGGAAATCTGCCACTTCCCCTCATACATCCAATCCTCTGCCGCCTCCTGGTCTTATTGACGCCGGCCTAGTACCCGTTCATCCCTCACCTTGCCGTGCGTCGCAAACTCCTTCTTCTGCCGTGGATTTAATTCCAGGACAGATCCTTCGCCTTCCATTGACCCTCAGATTGGTGCTCTGCAAGGCCTGGATGAAGATGTACAGTTCGACGATAGCGAGGATCACTAGTTGACTTTTTCCTCTTTTTTTTTGTATAGGATGGCATTTAGTAAACATTGATATTGAATCATCCTTCTGGGTGCCAATTTATTAGCCCTTTTTCGGCTACTTGCACTGGCTTTGGTCGGCCAACTTTTCAGCCGATGTATGTACCCTTAAATCCGTATCTTCACTGTGATTTCCAAATCTGATTCAAATCTTTTACTCTAACTTCAGATATGTATCTTACCAGAAATCCCGTGATTTTCGGTCTTCTTTATGGCTATTCCCTGAGTGGTACCAGCTTTATCGGGACTCAGCTGAAACGTTTTTCCATAAATAGTTTTTAATATTGACTGTTTCTTCCGCTGAATAATTATTTTTCCCCTATAAATACCCAGCCCCTTTGGATTCTTTCTTTCATCACTTCTTATTTTCTCATTAATCCATACCAATATGGGTTTCCTTTTTCTCCCAATTGATCCCTTATCATCGGTGCTCCCATGGTATTCCATTGATGCCTTCATGCGAGGATTTCCAGACGTGGTACGAAAACCCCTTGCCCATGCGGCACGAGCTCAGCTAATATCCTTGTCACCATATTCGTATGGAAGAGGATCTTTGACTGTTTTTCCAAATGAAGGTCTCGACGGTTATGCGAACAGAGCATTTTTCTACTTTGTGGTTGCATATCCGGTTGGACTTCATCTAATGGAGAACCCACTTCTCTTAGTGGTTCCTCCATCCATTTTCTCTTTTTCCCACCGCCTTGGTTGTTTGCTTCGGTTGTACCCCTCCTCTTCTTATCTGAGATCGTGCGGAGGTTGTACCTGAGTTTGATTTCTACCTCTGGGACGTTGTACTATTCGTTCTAGCGCTCTCAGAGATTGAGGCTCGGTGGTTGGGTCAATCGGCGCTGCTACTCTTTTGTAAGCGGTCTCGCTACCGCTTTTGGTTCCGCCGATATATCTTGGCGGCGTTATACAAGGCTGGTTTATTTAACATAATCCTCCAGGTCTTTTTCTTAGGACCTTTTCCTTGTATATGCCAGCATAGATTAGGATGTTTCCCTTGTTTGTAATTCCGGACTATCGATGCCGCTTTCGGCTGAAGTAGCTCCTCTTTGTAATGTTCGTCCTTGGAATAAAATGTTTAATTTTCTTGCTTAATCCAAAAATGAAGCATAATATTTCTTTATATATCTTGTATTAACTGGATTTGTCATTTGCTCTCCATTTTCGTCCACTAATATGTATGCTCCATTTGGTAACTTCGTCTGAACAATAAATGACCCATCCCAATTGGGGCTCCACTTTCCTAATCGGCCATCCTTCTGTTTGGGTGACCATATGACTTTCCAAACTAAATCGCCAACTTCAAATCGCTTAATACGGATTCTCTTATTGTACCAATCGACCACTACATCTGTGTTCTTCTGTAAATTCTCGAATGTTTGTACCTGATCGGAATTAATATCCAATAATTCATCCTTCAATGACTAATCGTACTGTTCGGCCGACAACAGGTCCGCTTGGCTTGTCCTCAAGGTCGGCACTGTTATTTCGGCTGGGAGAACTGCATCCATTCCATACGTCAGCCGAAATGGTGTAAACCCAGTGACTGAAGTCTTGACATTCCGATAGGCCCACAATGCCTCGGACAACTTTTCATGCCACTTCATTGGTTGATCTTCGATCATCTTCTTTATGATCCCTATCAATTGCTTATTCGTAGCCTCTGCTTGCCCATTTCCTTGCGGATAATATGGTGATGAATGTACGATCTTTATTCCATATTCGTCTGCAAAGGCCTTAATCTTTTCTCCACAAACACTGTTCTTCTATCCGTTAAGATTGTCTGTGGAATTCAAAACCTGTAAATCAGTTGTTTCTTAATGAACTCAATGACCTCTTCTTGGGCAATGCTGACATATTCGGCCCACTTCGTGAAATAGTCTGTGGCCACCAACACATACTCATGTCTTTTCGAAGAAGATAGATGAATTTTTCCAATAATGTCCATAGCCCATCCTCGGAATGGCCATGGCTTAATCATAATATGCAATTCTTCGTAACTTCTGGATCGGCCCATGATTTTGGCACTCACGACATCCTTTTGCATATCTCTCACAATAGGCTCCCATATTCGGCCAGTAGTACCCTAGCCGAATAATACTCCATTTCATTGACTTTCCAGCACGGTACGCGCCACAAATCCTTTCATGTACTTCTCCCATTACTCTCTTTGCATCTTCCTCTCCTACACATCAGAGTAATATTCCGTCAATGGCTCGCTTAAAGAGCAGTCCTCCTATTACTACATAATCCATTGCTTTCCATTTTTCGGCTGGGTTAGCTTCAGTTGGATCTTCTAAGATTCGCGCTATTTCTTTAATCCATTCGGCCTTCTCAGTTTCAGCCAAACATATTTCCATATTACCTGCTTTTGACATTAACCGGTATCTGGCCGCATGTTGTGCTAACTCATTGGCTAATTCGTTCTTTCTTCTTGGAACATACTCGATATATACCTCGTCGAATTCCTCTAGTAGAACAATCGCCTCTTCATAGAACCCGATTAACTATAAGCTCTTGACGGAAAAGTCCCCAAGCAATTGTTGAATAACCACTTGAGAATCCCCCTTGATCACTCTGGCTTTAACCCCTTCGTCTATCAACTGTCGTAATCCCGAGATCAATGCCTTGTACTCCGCCTGATTGTTAGTGTAGGACTTAGGCAATTGCACATACTATTTGTATACCATGCCCTCCGGTGTATGTAGTGTGAAACCTGCTCCAACTCCTGAAGCAACTTTGGAACCGTCGAACATCATCGTCCACGGATGAAGGTATACTATTCCCATTTCGTCTATTCCTTTCGGCCAAACTCCCTCTTCAATATTTCCTGATATCGGAGACATTGGGTGGTCGGCCAGAAAGTCGGCTACTATTTGTCCCTTCATAGCCTTTAGTGGTTTGTATTTCAAATTGTATGCATTTAATTTCATAGCCCACTTAGCCATTCTTCGGCTGCTGATTGGATCATTCATCATGACCTTGACTATGTCAATCGAAGCTACTACCATTACTTGCCTTGGCCGAATATGATATTCCAGCTTTTGGCATGCATGATAAAGACTTAAACACAACTTATGAATCGGCGAGTACCCGAGTTCGGCATCTTTAAGAATTCTGCTGAAATAGTAAATCGCCCGATCTCTACCTTCCTCATCTTCTTGAGCCAATAATGCTCCTATGGATTCTTCGGCTGTAGCTATATATACCTTCAATGGTCGGTCGAGGACAGGAGGAACCAACATGGGTGGGTTGATTAAAGCCTGTTTCAATTGCTTAAAGGCTCTTTATTGGTCGGCTCCCCACTTGAATTCTTCTTCCTTAATTCCTGTTTCAAAAATAGATAATAGTCCGATTTTTCCACCACGGCGATACGGAGCTAAAAGATCTACTACCTTAATTCCTGTTTCAAAAATAGATAATAGATCGGTTAATGGTTTCCCTTTCCCGGCCGTATTTGCCAAGAATCTCCTCAGAAAACCGATCTGACCTAAGAACTTCTGCAGACTCTTCCTATCATGAAGAGTTCTGGCTTCCTGGATAGCCTTGGTTTTGTTTGCATCAACTTCTATACCTCTGTTATGCACCAAGAACCCTAGGAAATTCCCAGCTTGCATTCCAAAAGCACACTTGGCTGGATTCATCTTAACTCCATGTAACCTCATCCTTGCAAACAATCTTATCCGATCGGTCAAATGGCTCTCCACGTCTTTGGATCGGACCATGACGTCGTCAATGTAGACTTCCACACAATCTCCTATTAGGTCATGAAAGACGTAATTCATGGCCCTCTAATATGTGGCTCCTGCATTCTTCAGACCCAATGGCATTACTACCCATTCATAAATCCCAAATCCCAATAGCTCCAGTGCATCTGAATGCAGTCTTGTGTACGTCTTCTTCGGCCATAAAGATTTGATTATATCCGGAATATCCATCCATAAATGATAACATTCCTTGCTTTGAGCCGAATCAATTAACAAATCAACAATGGGCATCATATATTCATCTTTGGGAGTTGTTATATTGAGATTCTTGAAATTAATGCAAACTCTCAACTTCCCATTCTTCTTTATTACAGGTACAATATTTGACAAACATTCTACATATTTAGCCGGCCTAACAAATCCGGCCGCTAACAATTTTTCTATCTCTTCCTTAATTTTCGGAACTATTTCGGGCGCTGCCCTCCTGGCCGGCTGTTTATGCAGCCTAAACCCTTCCTTGATATGTAGTCTATGCTCCACAATTTATCTTTTTAATTCAGGCATTTCTGTATAATCCTATGCAAAACAATCTATGAACTCAACCAATACTTCCCTGAATCGGCTGATCATATGTTGATCTAGATTCGCACTGATTGGAATCTCTCTTGGATACTCAGCTGTGCCAACATTGACCATGTTCAAAGGATCCTGATCTCTGAAGTCTGGTGTCCACTTTGGGATAGCATCCATGAGTTCGCTCCATCTTGCCTTCTCGTTTGTAGACTCGAGTTCGGCCGATTCGAACTCGGTTATTTCTTTGGTGCTTTTGTTCATCATTTACCTTCTTCTTCAACTTGTCGTAAGTCGGCCTGGTATCTGACTTCGAATCCCAAATCCGTCCAATCACATTCGACCACCTCTGGATATCGATCCCGTACCACCACTAGAAACGGCTGTATGGGTTCTTCGTATAGCATCGCATCGATTCGTCCGGCAGAACTAACCGGGAATGGAGGTTGGTCACCATCTACTTCCTCTACTGTGCCATCATTCTTCCAGAACCATATTTTCTGATGAAGGGTTGATGGCAAACACCTAACTGTGTGAATTGATAATGGCCAAAATTGTCCATTATTTCCAATCCATTTCCGTGTCTGAGACGGACATTTTGATCGTATTCCCATCTTACTGTAATAAGAAAGCAGTTGAATTTGACAGATTAATGCTAGTTTGTAAAAACATTGAGCCGGTAATAAAAAGACACAAAATATGCAATTTTTAATTGTATTTGTGTTAGAAAAATCCAAAAACATGAAAAAAGAAAAAAGAAAAGAAAAAGAAATGAAAAGATGGGCAAAAGAATAATATAGCCCACAAAAATCCAAAAAGATGGGAAAAAGATTGAAAATCCCACAACTGAAATTTGGTTAAGTGTTGAAGCACAATTCGAATTGTGCAATTCGAATTAATTCGAATTGCACACAATTCGAATTGCTGAAGAGAACAAAGAAATGGTTAAGTGTTGGAAGGAATGCAGAAGTCTAATTCGAATTGTTCAAATTCGAATTAATTCGAATTAGGGAATGAAGAGAGGAAACCCAAAGGCAAGAAGAAGATGCAATTCGAATTGTCCAATTCGAATTAATTCGAACTGGCACAAACAATTCGAATTGCCAACAAATGCAAGGAAGCCAAGCAGAAACCCTCATCCAATTCGAGAAAAGTCCAATTCGAATTCTTCACAACAATTCGAATTGACAACTGAAGGCCACATTTCCAGCTCAAGGAAGAAATCTCACAATTCGAATTAATTCGAATTGGTTGAAGATAATTCGAACTTCACCCATTGAAGCTGTGGAGCATGAGCACAACATTGGTGGGCCTAGGGTTTCGAAGTTTGTCTATAAAAGCTGACCTCTCTCAACACAAGAAACATCCTTAGATCAAGAATTTTGCCAAAAAGCAGCTTGGGACAAAAAGAACAGCAGGAGGTTCCACACCCCTTAAGGGTTAGGTAGGTAGTTAGTTTAGTTTAGTTAATTTTCTTGCAAGTAGTGTAATCTTTACATGCTTTGATTTTAGTTTAGTGTAGAAGCAGTTTGTGTAACCCCTAGAGTAGCCATTTTCCAGAATTTTTACAAGCTTTCTAGTTAGAATAAACCCTACCTTCAAGTTAATGATGGTCTTGGGTTCTTTATTTTGCTTTCAAAGTGTCAATACAAGGAAAATTTCCAGAAATGGCATTATTCATGTGTTTTGGCACTCTTTAATGCTTTCTCTAGAAATAAATGCTTAGCTTGTTTGTTTGTTTCAACTAGGTTACATTTATTATGTCCTAGTTGACATTCAAACTTCATAAATGCATGCTTGGTGGGTTTTTGGCTTGATTTTGTACCTTAGAGCTTCAAATAAGTATTCTTGGATTTTAGATGTTTTTAGGTTTGTTATTATTTATTTTTATGCCTTATTTTTTTTCCTGTCTTGAGTTGTATTTTATGCTTCCTTAGATAACTTGAGTGTTCTTAGTTTATTCATGCAGTTCTTAGATAACTAGATGTTTTAGGTTCTTTGATCTTTGATCCTTTGTTTGTTAATAGGGTTTGAATCTTGCCAATACCCACTGGACATGTATTTGCTTATTACTTGAGAATTTCACTAGGGTGGCTGTGAAATGACATTGATGTGAGATGATGGATTTAGTAAATCTAAAACCATCATTACAGCACAAGTGTTCACCTAACCCATACTTGTGAGAACAAAAATTGTTGTTGTTTGAAAATATGTAATTCGAATTGAGGCAATTCGAATTATCTCGAATTGCCTAAGGAATTCGAATTGCATAACAAAAAATTTCCTTCATGTGGTTTTCAACCAATTCGAATTCTCTAATTCGAATTAATTCGAATTGGTTCAACAATTCGAATTGGGAAGGGAAACCACATTGTATTGCATATCATCCATTCATGCCTTAGTTTATTTTCCATCTCTTACCAATTCGAATCGTGCAATTCGAATTAATTCGAATTGCTGAACAATTCGAATTCACCCTCCTCTTGAGGTATATGCCTTAGTCAATTTTGAGCAATGAAAGGACTTCACCAATTCGAATTGTCCAATTCGAATTAATTCGAATTGCTCAATAATTCGAATTAGATGATATCTCATTCCTTTGCAAGGATTGATTGGGTAAGATCGTACTTCATTCTTCATGCATTCTCAATTCGAATTACCCCAATAATTCGAATTGAACTATCCTTTTATTTTGAAAATTCCAAAAATATTTTCTTTCATGATTTGTGTAAGTTGCATGGGTGTATTGGGCCTAGGCCCATTTCACCTAACTTTATCCATTACACATTTCAACTCATTAGTGTCCACTTATTGTGTGCTTAACACCCACACAATGCCAAAAATATTTTCTTATTTTCAAGTTTTCCTTTTCGTCGTGTGTATGAACGGATAATGAGAAACATCACAGATTAATGTTGGTGAAAGGTCCCTCCACAAGGATATCGACTAACCCGTCTTCTGTGTGTCAATTATTATCTGTTATTTTGCATGATCGGGTTAGTGGTTGGTGGAAGCTTCGGCGAGCGTTCTCTTCACTAAGAGTTTCGATTAGTCACTCAGCCAACTCCTAATCAGATACAGTTTTAATTCTCCTTATCTTAATTTCTTAACCTGAATTCAAGTTGCAATAGTATCAACTGATGTCGACCAACATCAGTTGAGAAATATTACAGCAAGAAATATGTGGGTTTTTCTTCTACTCACAGACAAAAGAAAACTAAAATGACGGCGGTCACCGTTGCTTGGAATTCTTTCTGTCTAAAAACAATCATCTGGGATAATTGGGAATCAGACTACAGATGTTTGCAGTCCGGAAAACCCCAACTATCTCTGGCACTGTCTTTAGCCGAATTCTTCCTATCTCAGGCTAATCCACCTTTGTGTATCGCATTCTGTCTAACCCCACCATATATTTTGGGGTATGTTATTTTCCTTTTCATATACTTGTATGCATGATATTATTATGTAGATGTTCTGGTCATATCATTATTTTGGGGATCCTTCCCCTTGGACACAGAAGTCTTGATTTGAATCAGATGCTGCATAGTAAATTTCCAACAAAAATTCCTTTGTAAAATCCGGATCTGAGTAAGGGATAAATTTGACAGTTATGACTAACTCATCTCCCACTGGGGGTTGATTTTGAGAGCTTAGAAGCAGAGTCAGTGATTAGGTCTCATCTAGACTGAAAGGATTTGTGTTTTAATTGAGAGTCTAGTACCTGTCTAGGGAATGATTTTCAAATATTCAGTTGCTTCTCAAAATTGCTGTGTGTTGGAAATCTGATATTAGATATCGCATTAAGTCAATATCCACTTGGGTATAGATGAGATGTGATAAATAATATTAGAGGAGCAACATATAGGCCTTGGTGAATTTATAAGGTAAGGTCAAGTATTCCTTTGACTGCTATCTTCTTCTGCCAAAGTCTAGAATTGAGTCTTGAATGAGTACATCCGGAATGGATTCATTTATGAATCTGTTTCATTTAGTTTGTATCTCATAACTCCCCAGATGTTGTAAGCTCTGTGGCTTATTGGTATCTCGGGGGTTCTTGATCTGCATCTGGTCACCAAGACCAGAGGCTCTTTTATACTAACGGAAAGAGACGTTTTTAACGCTTCCGAGTGATAGATTTAAATGCTTTCTTTACAGCTTTCTTACTGCTTTCCTTTAAAATGCTTTCATAGAGGTCACTCGGAAGAATTAGGGGCTGTCCATCTGTTACAAGGTTTGAGAGTTATGGAATGGTTTGGGGCTTGATTTGAAACTTTGGGTGTGACATGGGAGAATGATAGGAGTACTTGGCATGTCAATTAATGATATGCTGGGTGTTGCTTATCCACCACAGATGAATAATACGCCTTAGCATGGCCATGTGAGGGTAGTTGTGAGTCGGTGGTATCTTAGAAATGGCTGTCTTAAGAGCATGTAAATTCTCACCATAAGTACCTGTCTGTTAAAGGGAATATGGTGTAGAAAGCATGAGAGTTAGCTAACTAGAGGATTATCCCAATCTAAGATCTGTGTATAAAAAAATGGAAGTTTGAATTGTGTTTCATCTGAATCTTGTTCAATTCTTATTATTTCCTCCCTGTCCCTTCTGTCATATTTAAATCTGCTTTCTAGATAGTGTAGCGTAGTATTACATGCTTTCATAGTATAGATTTAATTGCTTTCTTCGACCTAATTTATCGTGCTTTGTAGAATAATTTTTACTGCTTTCATGATCTGGTTTAATTTATGTCAAGTAGTTGTTAGAAAACCCTCGCAAAACTTGAATCGAGTAACCGAGTGGAAAATCTTAGTAAACGACGTGGGCTCTGCTTCCATCGCACATTCTCCTGTGAACGATCCGGTACTTACTATAAATTACTGCAATTTTTGACCCGTGCGCTTTCGGGAGCACAGTTTCTTGACACGAGTAAATAAAAACACAACATTTTGGGAAAATACTCATACAGTGGGAAGATGTTCAAAACCTTCATGGCAGGTGCTTTCGTGACATGAAATTATGAAGAGTATCATGGTGCAGATACCAGGGACTTTCAGGGTGACAGACTGAAGGTCAATCCCGGTTGCACCGTGATATTTGTCAAAAGTTTCATGGCGGGAAGGACCACAGCGCCGGTTGAACCCCACATGAGTAATAAAAAGGGAAATCTTAATATATCCTTAAACCCCTTCCTTACATCATAACTCTTTTCATTTAATAAATCCACACTTGAGATATTTCAGAAAATTACTCGTGTTCATGAAGCTCGTCAAAAGTTTCATGGCGCCGTTGCCGGGGAGGATGCAGCGCCGTTTATTAAGAGAATTACACTCCTGATTTACTCATAGATAGTTTTTGTATATGTTCTTGAACCATTACTAACCTGGGGGTTGTACAGGTACTGTCAAAAGCTTGATACCAACTGCTTATGCAACGGAGAAGGAACACATTACCGGAGCTACCGTTCGATCTAGAAATAGAAAGGACCGCTCGCCAACTGAGGGCAGAAGGCAGAAGACGGAAAGAGCAGGAGCGTCGGATCTGCACTTCACCCGAAACATCAAGCAGCGATCTATCAGACATGGCAGATAACCAGAATATTCCCCCGATCTTACCCATAGACCAACCACCAAATAATCCTGGTAATGGAGCTGACGGAGGAATGGTAGAACATCCTAATCGTGCCAACGAAGAGGAGAATCTACCAAATCCCAATCAGCAACAATACCAGCAATTCCACCAACAACCACCACCACCCTTAAACCAATTTCACCAAAACCAAAATATACCAAACCAACAATACCAAAATCAAGCTTTCAATCCAGATCAGTTTCAGAACAACCCACAAGATCCACATAACTTCCAGCAATTTCCCAATTACCACCAACAGTACCAGAACCAAGCTGAACAAGGAAATCAGCAACAGCAGTAAGCAGCAGCAGACTTCATGCAACCAATAGTGGAGCCCTATCTGGATGGACCTGGGAGAGCACACTTTCCCGCACGCAATTTCGAGCTCAAGCCGGCACTCATTAATTTGGTGCAAAACAATGCGGTGCAAATCATGAGGACCCTCATGATCATCTCCAGACCTTCCTAGAGCTCTGCGACACGATCAAAAATCAAGGAGTCTCTCCTGATGCTATTAGGCTAATGTTGTTTCCATTTTCTTTATATAGTGGTGCCAGGGACTGGTATAAGTCATTGCCTATCAATTTGAGGAGCACTTGGGCAGACTTGGTGAGGAGTTTTTTGCTGAAGTATTTTCCGGAATCAAAGATTGAGGAAGGACGAGCTAAGATTGGAGATTTTAAAATGAAGCCAGACGAATCATTATATGATGCGAAAGAAAGATTCTTGGGCCTCATCAGGCGATGCCCCCAACATGGGTACGCACCATGGGAGCAATTGAGGAAATTCTACGGAGGACTCACCCATCCATGGAGAACAATGCTAGACGCTGCTGGTGGACGAAATTTACTCCACTTGTCTATGGACCAAGCTTGGGAGAAGATTGAGACAATGTCTATCAACAGATCCATCCTAAACACAGATGATAGGAAGGAGGATCCTCCTAGAAAAGTCTTTGCTGTAAGTGAAGGGAAAACAGATTTTGAAAAACTGCAAGAACAGGTAGCTGCGATACAGCTGAGTCAGGATAAAGGGAAGGGAATAGACGCTTCTCAGGCAGGAACCTCAGCTAACCAAGTTCAAACACAACAATCGGGAGTTGTCTGTGGACTGTGTCAGGGACCTCATCCAACTGGTACATGCCAACAGATAGCTACCGAGAGTTGTAATTATGCCGGGAACTACCAAAATCGCCATCCCAACCTTTCTTACTCCAACAACAATGCACTTAACGCGCATTTGTTGCAGCCAAACCAGCCCAACCAGTTCGCAAATCAAAACCCACAGCAAAACTTCAGACCTCAGAATCAAGGATTCGTCCAGCAAAGAGTGCAGAACTTTCAAAATCAGAATCAGAATTTCCAACCTCAAATCCAACAGAGGCCTAATCAGAACCAAGGCCAGAATTTCCAGAATTTCCAATCCCAACCTGATCAGAATCAACAATATAACCAAAGGCCACCATCTCGGCTGGAGAATCTGATGACTGAGTTTATAGCCAACCAGAAGGATATAAACCAACAACTGCAGTCATCAATCAAGAATGTGGAGACACAAGTCACTCAATTGGCCAAGGAACTACAGAACAGGGGGAAAGGAACGCTTCCAAGCAGTATTGAAGCTAACCCGCAGTGTAAAGCAATCACATTGCGGGGAGGCAAGACTCTAAAAGGAATTGTTGGACATGGAAAAGAGACGGACGAGGAGGAAAAGGATCCATTGGAGGTTGAAAAAGAAAATGAAAGGATTGAAGGAGGAGATGGTATTGGACTGGTCGAGGACAAATCAGAAACAGCTATTTCGCAGGCTGAAGCTGCAAAGGGAGCTGAAAAGGGTAGGGTTGAAGGTACAACTTCCTTCTCTTTACCACCAAAAACAAACAATAATAAGTACATGCCAAGGGTGCCATACCCGGCACGTCTTAAAAATAAGGAACAAGATGAAAAATTTAAAAAGTTTTTAGAAAGACTGAAAGCGGTCGAGATCACTATTCCATTGGTCGAAATGATTTCAGAAATGCCCGTCTATGCTAAATTTCTTAAAGAAATGATTTCAGGGAGGAGAAAAATTGAGCAGGAGGAAGTAGTGATTTTGAACAGCAGCTGCAGTGCTATTATCCAAAGAGTGCTACCGGAGAAGAAGGAAGATCCAGGATGTATTACACTGCCGATCCACATTGGGAAAACTAATGTTGGAAAAGGATTGTGCGATCTGGGTTCGAGCATCAACGTTATGCCACTTGCCATGGTAAAACGTCTTCACTTGGGAACAATTGAACCGGTTACAATGAAGCTACAGCTGGCAGACTGATCAATTACCCATCCAATCGGAATCCTGAAGGACGTAATTGTCAAGACGGGAGGGACCCTCTTTCCCGTCGACTTCATTATTCTGGATATAGAGGAGGACTACGAGATGCCACTGATCTTAGGCCGCCCCTTTCTCTCAACCGTTGGTGCACTTACAGACGCGCGATCAAATCAAATCAAGCTCCGAATCGGAGAAGAAGAATTGAATTTCAACATGGGAAAGCTGCAGAAGTTCCCGTCTGAGGGATCTTGTTCCATTTTTGATGTAATAGAAAGTAGGAGTGAGGATGAGAGCATAGACTCTGTGACTGATGAGCCAAGCAAAGTTTCAAAACAGGTACTGAAGCCTGAAGGTGCGGAGCAACCAAGGAGCTGCAACGCTGTCCACTTCGAGGACCCCATCTCTGGGGACCTTGAAGAATTCGATGGGGTTGAGTTCATCCCGGAGGAAGAGGAAAGCACTGCTGAGGAGGAAGTGGATCCTGTACTGACACAGGATCCTGAAGGTAAATCTGATCTCTCTCTCCCATCCATTTCTCGCAAACTACTGCCTTCCGTTGAATGCCCACCAGAGCTTGAACTTAAAATACTTCCGGATCATCTTAAGTACGTCTTTCTCGCTGAACATAAAAGATTACCGGTGATTGTGTCAGCCAAGCTGACACAAGAACAAGAAAAAGCTCTGGTAGACATTCTAAAGAAATATGTACATGCAATCGGGTGGACCATTTCTGATATAAAAGGAATAAGCCCCTCTGTTTGCATGCACAGAATTTTAATGAAAGAGGAGTACAAGCCCTCAAGGCAACCACAAAGGCGTCTGAACCCCCATATGCAGGAAGTGGTAAGGAAAGAAGTTATCAAGCTCTTAGATGCTAGGTATCATCTATCCTATCTCTGATAGCAAATGGGTTAGCCCAGTGCAGGTCGTACCGAAACGTGGGGGGATCTGTGTAACGGACTAATGAGCAAGGAGAAGAAGTGGCGACGCGTCCAGTGACCGGTTGGAGAGTTTGCATCGACTACCGGAAGCTCAATACCGCTACAAGGAAGGACCATTTCCCCTTGCCATTCATTGATCAGATGCTGGAGAGGTTGGCCGGAAGGGAGTACTACTGCTTTTTGGATGGGTACTCTGGCTATAATCAGATTGTAATAGCTAGCGAGGATCATGACAAGACCACATTCACTTGCCCATATGGAACCTTTTGCATACAGGCGCATGCCTTTTGGACTTTGTAATGCGCCTGCCACATTTCAACGATGCATGATGTCAATTTTCTCAGAATTTATCGAAAAATGCATTGAAGTTTTCATGGATGACTTCTCTGTGTATGGAGATACTTTTGATGAATGCTTGACTAATCTTGCACAAATTTTGAAAAGATGTGAGGACACCAACCTAGTTTTGAACTGGGAGAAGTGCCATTTCATGGTCACCGAAGGAATAGTGTTGGGTCACCGCATCTCGCGCGCAGGTATCGAAGTCGACAGGGCTAAGGTCTCAGTCATCTCAAACCTACCATTGCCTAATTCAATAAAAGCAGTTAGGAGTTTCTTAGGGCATGCCGGTTTCTACCGGAGATTCATTAAAGACTTTTCTAAAATTGCCAAGCCTGCTCACTAACTTGCTGTGTAAAGAAAATCCTTTTGTAATAAATGAAGCGTGTGTTCAAGCCTTTGACACGCTCAAAGAAATGTTGATTTCTGCTCCAATAGTACAACCACCCGATTGGTCAATGCCTTTCGAGGTAATGTGTGATGCAAGTGATCTCGCCGTGGGTGCAGTTCTTGGGCAACATAAGGAATGGAAGCATTGTGTAATTCATTACGCAAGTCATGCCCTGAATGAGGCCCAAATTAACTACACCACCACGGAGAAGGAGATGTATGCTGTGGTTTTTGCGTTTGATAAATTCAGACAATATCTTATTGGTACGAAAACCACAGTGTACACAGATCACTCTGCACTGAGATACTTGTTTAGCAAACAAGACGCCAAACCTCGATTAATCAGGTGGGTACTTTTGCTGCAAGAATTCAATATTATAATAAAAGATAGAAAAGGCAGAGACAATGGTGCTGCTGACCATTTGTCTCGACTAGAAAATGATAAAAATGAGTTAGCCGTAAATGAGAATTTTCCGGATGAGCAACTGTTTGCCTTGCATCTTCATGATCAAGCTTGTCCGTGGTTTTCCGATATTGCTAACTTTTAGCATGCGGAATAACCCCACCATTTCAAAGCAGGGGCCACAAAGCGAGGTTCAACCGAGATGTAGTTAACTACTTCTGGGAAGATCCTTATCTCTTCAAGCATTGTGCAGATTCGATTATTAGACGATGTGTAACTGAGCACGAGGCTTATCAAATCGCTAAGAAATGTCATGAATCGGAATATGGAGGTCACCATGGCCCCACTCGAACAGCCCATAAGGTGCTCGAATGCGGTTTTTATTGGCCTACCATTTACGAGGATTGCAAAGCGTTTGTTAAAGCTTGCGACAGATGCCAAAGATTAGGGAATATCTCCATGAGGGATGAGATGCCTCAACAAGGAATTCTCACTCTCGAGATTTTCGATGTATGGGATATCGACTTCATGGGACCATTCCCGACATCTGATGGGAACCATTACATCTTGGTAGCTGTCGATTACGTTTCCAAGTGGGTTGAGGCCGTTGCACTGCCAACCAATGATGGCAACCAGGTCGTCAAATTTTTGAAAAATAACATTTTCAATAGATTTGGTGTACCCAGGGTAATCATATCAGATGGAGGAACCCATTTTGTTAATAAAGCATTTGCAAATCTTATGAGCAAAAATGGGATTCTCCACAAGATCGGCACGCCTTACCATCCCCAAACCAGTGGTCAAGTCGAGGTCTCAAACCGCGAAATCAAACACATACTCGAGGCCACTGTGGGGACAACTCGCAAAGATTGGTCACGTAAGCTCAATGATGCTTTATGGGCATACCGCACTGCATTCAAGACTCCCATTGGGATGTCTCCATACAGACTCATCTTCGGAAAAGCCTGTCATTTGCCCGTAGAACTAGAGCATAAGGCTTACTGGGCCGTACGAATGCTCAATTTTGACTCACGAGTTGCTCAGAGTAAGCGCAAGTTGGACCTCAATGAAATTGAGGAAATACGTGCGCAAGCTTATGAAAGCTCGAGGATTTATAAAGAGCGGACCCAGAAGTTACACGATCTTCGTATTAAGTCTAAACACTTCTATGTTGGCCAGAATGTCTTGCTATTCAATTCTAGGTTGAAGCTGTTCCCCGGAAAGCTTAAATCCAGATGGGAAGGGCCATACGAAGTGGTGCACGTGTTTGAAAGTGGAGCTGTCAGGATTCGAACTGACAAAGGAGAGCTGGTAGTGAATGGACACAGGATTGAAGGAGTACTTTGGGCAATTCGACCCCGAAAAAGAAGCTCAAAGGACAACAGAACCGGCTTATGCTCAATAAATATTATACATATATTTATATTTACTTTATTTATTACTTACTCCACTTATTTTTATTGGGACAAAGTATCCAAAAATCAATTGAACATTTAGAGTACTAAGACTCTAAATGTGAGGATGTTGATATTTGGAGAAAACCTAATACCTTTTTATAATTGTTTTGCAGGAATTCGAGGAACCAACAAAAAGAAAGATAAAGCTTCCAAGTACCAGGTTCCCGGTTGGGTTAACATTATATTTAATGGAGGTTAATTATGGAATTTAGAGAAATCTAAAATCCAGAATAAATTCATAAAATAAAATTGTTAACCCAACCTAATTTATGCAAGCAATATGTTTTAGATTCTAAATCGGTGTAGATATGTTTGCTTTTGAGTTCTTATAATTTTTGAAAACCTAAAAATTCTCCTAAGTCTTGAATGTGGTTTATTTTTCATTTAAATTCGAATTAATTCGAATTGCTTGGAACATACCACATAAGACATTTTGCCTTGGAAATTTTCACATTCGGATTGGTTAATTCGAATTATGCAGGCAATTCGAATTAATTCGAATTGCTATGCAAATTCGAATTGGCACCCAAGGCAGAATTTTCGGATATTTTAGTAGACCAAGTATTGCAATTCGAATTATAAGGCATCGAATTAATTCGAATTGCCTGACTAATTCGAATTGGCACACAAAAGGCATTCTCTTATGCAAGTGAGCAATTCGAATTGTGGGGAAGTTCGAATTAATTCGAACCACACCAATAATTCGAATTAGCTCACAAAAGCATTTCCATGTGAAGTCACTCCCCTCCACCAAGTTCGAATTATGAGTCAATTCGAATTAATTCGAATTGATTCACAATTCGAACTTATGCGTACATTTTGTCTTCCAAGCCAATTCGAATTAATTCGAATTGGCCTTAACAACTCGCATCCCTAACAGAACGCATCAATTCGAATTAATTCGAATTGATGCAATAATTCGAACTCCCCTTCCGAACCCTTTTTATACCCTCTTTCCCTCTCAGTTCCCTCACTTTCACTTTTCGCATTTCCAAAATCCTCCGTTCTCTCTCTCGCAAACCCTTCTTCCTCGCGAAGCCAGTCGCTCATTTCAAGCTTTCCTCCGGCCAAACCATTCGGAAATGGCTTCGTCGTCGTCAAACCCTAGTGGGAGTCGGGGGTAAGTGTCTCTGTTTTGTTTTCGCGCTTGGTTTCAAGTTTACAGTTCTGTCTTTTCGTATTCATTACGAAATCAGGACAAGGGGGGGAATGAGTGTTGATTTTACATCGGAGAGAGCCGGAAAGTGGTCGGAAATGATTGGGAGTAGCATATTAAGGGGTAGAACCGCTTAGGGCAGAACCTAAGTTTCTAGGGCTTTTTGTTGAGACTGCCATTCTAGGGTTCGAATATTTCTGTGATATGAGGGATGTTCATTTTGAAAAATGAGGGTTGCAAAACCCCCAAAAATCTGTTTTTTTTGTTTGTTTTCGTGTAGTGTTTTAATGTTCTTCTCATATTTTTTTGTGATTCTGTGAATATAGGGAGAGCACTGTGATTTTGTTTCTTAGTCGCTATATTGCTTTGTTCAGTAGATGTTTGATTATGTTGACTGAAAATGCATATTGATGATATCTGCAAAATTTATGTTTTTAAAGCATGAGTTTTGTTGGTAACATTAGTACATTACAGTAGTGTAGATGGACCAATTTTGTCTCGTTGTTTTGGTGTTTGCATGTATATTATTATATGAGTATTTTGTAATAAATGTTGTTGTTGGGTACCTGTTGCCCATACACTGCAACTTCAACTCTAGAAGTTGACGTTTGCACATCCGGGAACATTGTATTACAGACAAAACTATGCCAAAATTTTTTCCAACACTTTTGGTATGGCATTTATGTGTAAAAAGACAAAATGGTAGATTGTTCTTTGCTTTAAAAAGTGTTTGATCCTTGTCAACTTGGGACAAGTGGGGGATGTTCACAAGGAATGTTGTGTTTCTATTCCTTAAAAACCCACTTCCCAAAACAAAATCCAAATGGAGGACCACTTACACCCCCAATTTCATTAAATAAACAAGTCAACACTTTTCCATAAAAATCCAAAAATCACCTTTTGTATGTATGCATGCTTTCTCTTACTTTCATTTTTATTCTTATTTGTAGTCATGGTCCATTGTCACATACTAGTAATTGCATAATTTGTCACTTGCATTTGCTTTTCATCATTAATCTCTCATCTCCCATATCTCATCTGATTTCAATCACTTTTCAAGTGATAAAAATCAAAATCCTTTCGTAGGCTCAATAGCCCACGAAATTCCTCTTTTTGGTCAATTGACCACCCAAAAAACATCTTAGACTATTACAGTCCAAGGAAAATTTCTAAGGATCCAAGATCCTTATCTCACTCTTGCTTTCCTTATTTTTGCTATAATAAGAGTTAGATTTAACAATCCAGCTTTATGTTTTTCTTTCTATAAATTCGATTAGAAACCAATTAACTCACATTTAAAGCTTAGCTCTAAATGTGAGGATGTTGACTTTCAACTCGGATCCACTTATCTAAAAAATTGTTAAAAATAGTTTCAACTCTTTTCTCCCCAGGGATCAATTCATTATAGATTCCCTGATGGGTCTTCCAAAGACAACTCCGGATCTTGCCTTCTTGGAAATTGAGAGGCTGAAGAAAGAGGCAGAGGAAAATAGGGTGGCCATAAGGAATGAGCATAACCTGCCTATGGACCACCAGATTGAATGGAGGTTCGAAATGAAGGACCACTGGTGGAACACGATTCCAGAGGAAGAAAGAAATGATAAAGCAACAGGCCTCGAAAGAGACTTTTGCCAACATGTATGTAATTTCTGGAACCAAGAGTTCGATGAGGCAAGGTACGATCAACGGTTTGGTGAGCCGAGAGTTCACTATGAGCGGATGGTTTGGAGGATGAAACGACAGAAGGCTTATTGGAACAGAATGCTTGAAATCCACTTCGGAGATAGGAGAGCTGCAGCCTTTAATCCAGTCCTCATCCAACCACCCATTTCAAGGGAAGTGAAAATGCATTTTGCCCCCAAGACGCCTCCACCGTACTTAGTTGCGTCAACTGGTGTACTCTCCATGTCGGAGACTTTTCCATTTACATACAAGAAGGAACTGTTCGACAATGGGACCATTTGCGGACCGGAGGAGCAGCTATGGCTGACATTGCGTGCAAAAGAGCGTCATACTGAAATGACATTCAACTTCAGGGATTCTCTCCAGGCGGTACTGAACTACGGACAAGCCCACCACACTCCAATGCTGGATTCGATCATTGAGAAAACAAAAGCAGCCAGGAAACTGTGGGGGGAATACATGACTGCATGGGGAAAATGGGAAAAGGACATCAGGGAGTCTGTACTAAAACCGGGAATCGTAATACCTCCGGGAAAAGTGGAGATTCTGCCAGTCTTCTTACCACAAAGGATTCCAGCAGTTGAGCCCCGAGAGACCACAATGAAGGGGATGCCCAATTTCGAGTTAATGAGAGCTGAATGCATCGCAATGATTCAAAACAGATCATGGGACAGAATGGGACGCAAGAGGAAACAGATCCCAGTCATGGGCAAAAACAAGTGTTTAGAGTATCTCAACATTCCACCAGTCCGAGATCTAGGACATCTAAAGGAGAAAGAGGCAGACATCGTGGACACCTTGTACACGGAGATGAAAAAGAGGTTCCTCGACCTGCTACGCGAAATGGATGCAGAAGGTCTGAGGCACTGTTAAGAACACCGGCCTCGTCTGCAGTATAACACGGGATTCCAAGGTGTCCTAGGCAGATATTTCACACTAAAATGGACTGCACAACTCACAGCCATGTCTGAACCTAAATTCATCCAAAAATTTCTGAAGATCAAAGGACCGGAATTGGGTTTGAATGTTGAGGATGAAGAACAGATCATTGATGACTATGTTGATCCGACCTCCGAGCAATCTGAGCCTGCCGAATCTGAACCCTCCCAGACTGAATCCGAACCAGAGCCACCCAAGAAGAAGAGAAAACTGATAAGGTTGGCAGATAAAGAAAATTCTGAAAAGTCTGCTGAACCTCAGATCAGAATCCAAGAACCTCCGAATCAGCCAAGGATCATTCCCCCTGTGCCCAAATTCTATGATGAGCCTCCCAAACAAAAAGACAGAGGCAAGGATCAAGCCATTGAGTTATCCAAGAAAGAACAACAGCGTGAGGCCCAAATGCAAGCTGATGCAGAATTGGCAAAGAAGGCTCAGGAAGAAGCCGATGCAGAAGCAGCAAGGATAGCTCAAGAGGAAGCTGAGATGGATAGGATTGAGGCACAGAGAAAAGCCGAGTACGATGCCCGACAAGCTGAAAGAGCAAGAAGGGAGAAGGAGGAGGCTGAGATCGAAATGGCAAAAGAGACGGAGGAGTGGAAGCAGTAAATGGAAGCTGCAAGGGTCGAGAAAAATCGACTTTGGAAAGAACAAATGGCCAAGGCAGCTGAAGAGGAGGCCAAGAAAGCAGAAGAAGACGCCAGGAAGGCAGAGATGGAGGAGAATATCAGAAAAACCCGAGAGGAAGAGGAGAATAGAAAAGCTGCTGAGAAATTGCAGGCTGAGCTGGAGAAGAAGAAGAAAGCTGACACTGAAACACAGGTTGAGGTCGGGGACGATGATTGTCAGATAATCAGCGGAACCGACATTATTCCTGTTAAGGTGAAAGCTGAGCCAGCAGAATGGGCAAGGGAGAAGGAGGAACCAGTAAAAAGATCAACTGCTCGCAGAAATGACGCAAATGCGGATGTTGAGAAAACAATGGAGGCAATGCGGCCCACAGAGGAGATAGAGGAAATGGTGCACGAGGGCAATGTCAGATTTGAAGAATCAAAGAAGAAGTTCGCTGAGCTTGCAAGTGATTTGAATGACATAACTGCACAAACTCTAGCGGCAGCCACTACTCAACCGAAACCCACAATGCAAGAAACAGTAAGAACTGAAGGTAGCAGTGGAGGTGAGCAAGCAGAAATGGATACCATAGAAGATATCTTCAAAGACAAGACATTTCAGCAGATCCTCCATTACGATCTCAATATTCCCATAGAGCAAGGAGATGACACGGAAGAACAATCGGGAGACCTTAACATCGGGAGGGAAGTTGAGGCATCACAACAAGAATACCAGCATGTTGTCGATCCCTATCTTCCCGAGGATTTCTTAAATTCTGTATTCCATGAATATCCTTGTAATGCACGCGAGCAGGGAGCAACTCAAGAAGGTGAAGAAACTGAGTTGAGACAAACTGAGGAAGGGCCACAACCGAATACACAAGTTGAGTCAGAACAGCACGAGCAAACTGAACAGATGGAACAACCAAGGGAAAGTTCTGACTCCGATGGAGAACAAGCAGGAACTGAAGGAACCCAAGAATCGACCGGATCAGTGCGATCGGCTGGTTATTGGGCCAACTCAACTTCAAGGGGCAGACTAGGTGTATCTACAAAGAAGTTCAGAAAATTCCGCATCACGGATGATGCTGACATAATGAGGAGGTTCAACGGGAATGAGCAGAATGCGGGACGATACATGGCACTGAGTGGAGTATTTGTCCCTGATAAAGGGTTCAGTCCAGAATTGATTGATCATCCAATGCTACTTACATTGAAAGAAAACCACGGATGGACTGAGTTCCTTAAGCATCACGCTGAACCCGGGATAGCAGAATTGGTTCGGGAATTTTACTGCAATATTAATGCCACACGAAAGACAAGTTGGGTGCGAGGAGTTGACATAAACATCTCGGGGGAATACTTGAACAACTTCCTTGGCACACCCAACTGGAGGTCAGAAATTCCGACATCTGAACATTTCGAGAAGGGAGCAAGCAGGGCAGCTGACAGGCAATATCACGGCAACATCACTAGGTCATTTACTGCTGAGAGCTACACTGGTGAAATCCCCTTCAAAGCAAAGCACTTGAAGTTGGAATTTCAACCCTACTATGACTTCTACATGTCGAAGATTAGGCCAAACCCGCATGCACATGAAACATCTGGTCGAATGTTGAAGGGTTTTGCCAAGATTTGGCATGGACTGAAGATCAACGTGGGGGAGCAGATTTTCCATGTCATGACAACAAAAGTCACAGGCACCAGAGCTGCTGCTTTATGCTATCCCAACCTCATCAGGAGAATTTGTGAAGCCCAAGGAGTAGATCTAACAGTTTTTGCAGAGAGCGATCTTATTGATATGAGCCGGCCGATCCCAATCCCAAAGACAAGGATAACTGAACCAGTTATATACATTATGCCGGAAGAATCAAACGCTCAATCCAGATACACTCCGAGGACACCAACAGCCGGACGCAAAGGGCACAAGAAGAAGGACCGTCCTGAAGCGGTACCTTCAACAGAAGAAGCTGCAGTTGCACCAACAGAACCTGCTCCCACTGCCACTCATCCTGGAACTGATGTTTCCACTCCAAGCTTATCACGAAGACATCCAGTCCGACCCTCGCGCAGAAGCCCAACTGTGTCTCAATACCCAGCTGAGTCTCAAACTCTAGAAGCAGTGAGCAGAATGGGAGAGTCAATGATGCAGAGTGTCAGATCTTTGGCCGATGCCATTGTGTCGACTCACGAGAAACAAATGCAGAAAGAGGAAGAGTTTAGGTTGAGAATGTTTGAGAGAGAAGAGGAGTTCAGAAAGGAAGCAGCCAGGCAGCATCAAGAAAGGATTGAGAATGAGGAGAAGAATAGAAAAATGTTCGAAGCAGTGTTCGCCAGTCAAGCCAGGATGTTCGACAATCAAGCCGAAATGATGAAGACCATCCTCAGCAAGTTCCCATCACATCCAGGAGATGCTACCGGATCCTCCACACATCCCACGGAGAAGAAGGACTAAGCTAAGTGATCACATTCATGCGAGCCCCATTGTAAACATCATGCATTAGATTTTCCACTCATTCAGTGCACTTTCAATCCTCATCATGGAAATTCATTGTAACTGATGTACATTTACTGCTTTCCACAAGAGAATTTCGTCTTGAGTTCTCCATTATTTGAAAAAAAAAAAAATGTGTGGCAGTCCAAGATGAATAAGTGACTGTCACGCCAAAAACAAGCTGTGACATGCTAGCATGTTCACAGTGTCTTTTTACTGCTTTCAAACAAACCGGCATAAAACAAGCATAAATCTGTCACCTAAGTTCACATGTTGAATTAAGGCTGATGATGAAATTTTCAAACTATTACATTGGGATAAAACAACTAAAAATATGCATGACATGAATTCTTGAAGTTTTGAGCTATAAAAATCCAATGATATGATCACTTGAAAGACTAACAAACTTTCATGTTGAGAATTTGATTGAATAAGCTGCAAGAAATTTTTTCAAAGGTTAGATTTGAGAATAAAGGTGTGACATGATCAAACCGTCCATGTGAGATCTGAGCCGAGTCATTTTTACTCAATACTTCTTTGATTGTGTGAATCAATTCGATTAAAGGGCACTAGAACTTGCAATTGGGACCGATTCAAGACCATGCCATATTCCCGAAATTGAGCAGATGATCGAGGCACTTAGAAAACCCAAAATTTTGGCTTTCGTTTGAATTCCAAACCCAAAAACATTTTCCCTTTAGGATTAACCAATCTGAGCCTTTAAGCCTAATTTTTCTTTGAAACCACTATATTATTCCTAGCCTTATAAAAAGACCAAGAAAATCGAACCCAAGTGTACATGAGCCATCCCATCAAGGCATTGTAATTTTTGGTCATCACATATGTATCAATCGGTATGCTATAAACCGATTCAAAAAAAAAAAAGAAGAGAGTTGAGATCTATTCAACAAGAATAAATTGCAAATGACAAAGCAAATTAGACAAAGTCTAATGTCATGCAATAGAAAAGGAAAGAAAAACAAAAGAAAGACAGAAATAATGATGATCATAGATTCTGCAACATGCCAAGTTATGGTGGAATGGTGTCATGTCACTTTTTAGCCCAATAATTCCCTTTCCTACCAAATGTTACAACCGTATACCCCATTATAACCTTGAATAAGACCTCAAGATCTCGATTTGAGGAAATGAGTAGGTGGCGAGTTGGTCCAGTTGCAAGCCTATGGGAGAATTTAATTGAATTTGATTATGAGCGTTGATGATAAAAGCCAATCTTGAGAGTGAGTGAACTTTCCGATTCTACTATATGTGAGGTTCTGTTTCTACTAATCAATGATCATGTCATGCTTGAATTCAAGAAGTAAGCCAATGAGTTTTTCTAAACACCTATTCAAGAAGAATTAACAATAATGATTGGTTTGTGTGTTCACTCAAGTGAGAAGTATCATTCCATTAAACACTGCAACTAAGAGAATTTAATACTTGTAATTTTGATTGTCTTATCCCAATATAAGAAGAATGAAATTCCTGAGGCCACGCAAATGGATTGAATATGCAGAGTCCAAGCTCCTAGGAGCACTGACTCTGACTGCTCGGGGACGATCAGTATTAAATGTGAGGATGTTGATAATGGCCAAAATTGTCCATTATTTCCAATCCATTTCCGTGTCTGAGACGGACATTTTGATCGTATTCCCATCTTACTGTAATAAGAAAGCAGTTGAATTTGACAGATTAATGCTAGTTTGTAAAAACATTGAGCCGGTAATAAAAAGACACAAAATATGCAATTTTTAATTGTATTTGTGTTAGAAAAATCCAAAAACATGAAAAAAGGAAAAAGAAAAGAAAAAGGAATGAAAAGATGGACAAAAGAATAATATAGCCCACAAAAATCCAAAAAGATGGAAAAAGATTGAAAATCCCACAACTGAAATTTGGTTAAGTGTTGAAGCACAATTCGAATTGTGCAATTCGAATTAATTCGAATTGCACACAATTCGAATTGCTGAAGAGAACAAAGAAATGGTTAAGTGTTGGAAGGGATGCAGAAGTCTAATTCGAATTGTTCAAATTCGAATTAATTCGAATTAGGGAATGAAGAGAGGAAACCCAAAGGCAAGAAGAAGATGCAATTCGAATTGTCCAATTCGAATTAATTCGAACTGGCACAAACAATTCGAATTGCCAACAAATGCAAGGAAGCCAAGCAGAAACCCTCATCCAATTCGAGAAAAGACCAATTCGAATTCTTCACAACAATTCGAATTGACAACTGAAGGCCACATTTCCAGCTCAAGGAAGAAATCTCACAATTCGAATTAATTCGAATTGGTTGAAGATAATTCGAACTTCACCCATTGAAGCTGTGGAGCATGAGCACAACATTGGTGGGCCTAGGGTTTCGAAGTTTGTCTATAAAAGCTGACCTCTCTCAACACAAGAAACATCCTTAGATCAAGAATTTTGCCAAAAAGCAGCTTGGGACAAAAAGAACAGCAGGAGGTTCCACACCCCTTAAGGGTTAGGTAGGTAGTTAGTTTAGTTTAGTTTATTTTCTTGCAAGTAGTGTAATCTTTACATGCTTTGATTTTAGTTTAGTGTAGAAGCAGTTTGTGTAACCCCTAGAGTAGCCATTTTCCAGAATTTTTACAAGCTTTCTAGTTAGAATAAACCCTACCTTCAAGTTAATGATGGTCTTGGGTTCTTTATTTTGCTTTCAAAGTGTCAATACAAGGAAAATTTCCAGAAATGGCATTATTCATGTGTTTTGGCACTCTTTAATGCTTTCTCTAGAAATAAATGCTTAGCTTGTTTGTTTGTTTCAACTAGGTTACATTTATTATGTCCTAGTTGACATTCAAACTTCATAAATGCATGCTTGGTGGGTTTTTGGCTTGATTTTGTACCTTAGAGCTTCAAATAAGTATTCTTGGATTTTAGATGTTTTTAGGTTTGTTATTATTTATTTTTATGCCTTATTTTTTTTCCTGTCTTGAGTTGTATTTTATGCTTCCTTAGATAACTTGAGTGTTCTTAGTTTATTCATGCAGTTCTTAGATAACTAGATGTTTTAGGTTCTTTGATCTTTGATCCTTTGTTTGTTAATAGGGTTTGAATCTTGCCAATACCCACTGGACATGTATTTGCTTATTACTTGAGAATTTCACTAGGGTGGCTGTGAAATGACATTGATGTGAGATGAGGGATTTAGTAAATCTAAAACCATCATTACAGCACAAGTGTTCACCTAACCCATACTTGTGAGAACAAAAATTGTTGTTGTTTGAAAATATGTAATTCGAATTGAGGCAATTCGAATTATCTCGAATTGCCTAAGGAATTCGAATTGCATAACAAAAAATTTCCTTCATGTGGTTTTCAACTGATAATGGCCAAAAATGACCATTATTTTCAATCCATTTCCGTGTCTTAAACGGGCATTTGATCGCATTCCGATCTTACATTAAGTAAGAAAACAGTCGAATTGGACTAATTTATGCATAATTGTAAAAATAATTAGCTGGTGTGAAAAAGGCATAAATATGTAATTTTGTTACATATTTATGTTAGAAAAATCCAAAAACATAAGAAAAAGAAAAAGGAATGAAAAAGATGGGAAAAAGATAGAAAAGCCCACAAAAAGAATATTTTCGGCCCATCTGGCCCAATCCAGCAGGCCCAGGAAGACCTTTGTCGCGGAAGCCCTTGGCGCGATGCAGTGTTCCGCGACAAAGGCATGTTCCGCGACCAACTGGCCCCACATGAAGAGGAGACCAGCCAAGCCCCTGGCGCGATGACCCTTGTCGCGATGGCATGCTCCGCGACAAAGGTCCATTCCGCGACCAAGATGCACAAATAGAGACACAAGACCCAGTCGAGAAGCTTTGCCACATACAGTGTGTTCCGCGACCAAACTTGGTGCCCCGAGACAAAGCTGTGATGTGTGTGATGTCTTGAGACACAATGGGCTCAAATCAAGGCCCATGAGCTTAGGGTTTCCCCTCTATAAATATGAGGTGTTTCCTTTGAGCTAAAGGTTGGAAGAATTTTAGAAAAACTACACCTTCTTGAAGGCAAGTTAGGGAGTTCAGTAGTTTAGTTTAGTTTAGGGTAGTTTAGTTAGGTTTTCTTTTGTATTATTTAATTTATGCACTAGTTAGAAATAGTTTACTGCGCTTTGATTAGATAGCCAGTTTTATACCTTGTTTTTGTTCTAAACTTTTGTTTAAGGGTTTGTGGTACTCAAGCCATGAGTATGAACAACACCGTTTAATAAAATGGGAAAACATTCTCCATTTGTGTCCCAAAACCATGAAATGGGTCTCACACCCCATGGATCTTACTGTTTTCATTTTCCTTGGGTCATTTGACCCTTGTTTTTGCATTTTAATGTCACTGCTTGGTGACTTTTTCTTGGGATAATGTTGCATGCTTATGGATGGTCAAGCCTAGATTAGGGTTTCTTAAGTTTTAAGTTTGCTTTATTTCTATTTTGTTCAAGCATGTTCTAGCTAGATTCAAATTCTGTTTTGTTATTTTGAGCTTAGTTTAGCTTTTGAATCTGAAATGGGTGAGATCACACATAATGCATGCCACTGTTCCACTTTACTTTTCTGACATGTGTACTGGACACACCTTTGTCGCGGAACAACTCTTGTCGCGGAACCACGTTCCGCGACAAAATGGTGCTTTGGCGACAAAGGTGCCAAAGAACATTTGTTGACCATTATTTTAAAACCCTTGGTCGCGAAACACCCCTTGGCGCGGAACCACGTTCCGCGACAAAATCTTGATTAGCGACCAAGGACCCAAATACTTGTGATTTTATTCTTGAAGGGCTTTGTCGCGAAGCAACCTTGTCGCGGAACCACGTTCCGCGCCAAAATCTCTTGTTCCGCGACAAGAATTATGCCTTGTCCAATTTTCAACCTTTTTGTCGCTATGGCCTTGTCGCGGAACCACGTTCCGCGACAAAATTTTCTTTACTTAGCAACAAAGCAAACCCCAAACTTTCAAAATCCCATATCTCTTATTTCCCACCCCTTTGTCGCGAAATCTTTGTCGCGGAGCCATGCTCCGCGACACGAACCCTGCATCGCGACAAGGTGGCACCTTTTGCCAAGTTTTCATTCTTCATCTCATTCCATTAATTAATTGAACCTTTGTATTGATATTTTGAGGTTGAAATCCAGTGATCTCAACCCATGATTAATTTGATATAAAGAACTTTGTTCAATTTCCCATTAAAAGATTCTTCTACAAATGATTAAACTCTAATGATCTAAGTATATAATCCGGACTGTAATTAATTAATTAGTTATGGAATGAGTGATTATTTAGACATAAAGAGTGCTTATGGATTTAATTCCATACCCTTGCATGAGAAACCAATGTCTCTCATGCAAGATGACCCAAAAATATTTCTCTTTTATTTATTTTGTCTTTTCCCGTGTTGTGTGAAACAACTAATAAGGAATATATCAGATTAATGTTGGCAGGTATTCCCACACGGATAACTAGCTCGTGATCTGTATATTAATTAATAGTTGTTATTTTGCATGGTCCAGATAGTGGTCGGTGGAAGCCTTGGCGGTTCATCCCTCCGGGATTATAATAGCTGCTCAGCTGACTCCCATTCGGATACAGTTTTCTTTTCTTACTTTAATTTCAAACCTGAATCTGGAGCTGTAGTAATATTAGATGATATATGCCAATGTCATCTAATCATTATTGCAGTAATAGAACATGTGGGTTTTTATCCAAATTCACAGATAGTGGAGTCTGAGATGACGGCGGCAACTGTCATTTGAGGCATCCCACTGTCTAAAAGCCATCCCACCTGAAAGAATCAGGACCTGGATAGCAGATGTTTGCAGTCCGGATTATCCTGATTATTTTTGCCATCTTTTTAGCCAAATAAATTCTTCTCATCTCCGGCTATTTCATCTCTGTGTTTCGCATTCTGTCTAAACCCACCTTATATTTTGGGTTATTTAATTTTACACTTTTCTATAAATTTATGCATGATACTATTATGTAGATATTGTGGTCGATATTATTTTGGGATCCTTCCCTTGGACATAGAAGTCTTGATTTAAATCAGATGTTTCATAATAAATTTCCAACAAAAATTCCTTTGTAAAATCCGGATCTGAGTAAGGGATAAATTCAACAGTTATGACTAATTCATATCCGACTGGGGGTTGATTTTGGGAACTTAGAAGCAGAGTCAGCGATTAGGTCTCACCTAGACTGAAAGGATCTGTGTTTTAATTGAGAGTCTAGTACCTGATAGGGAATGATTTTCAGATTTATTATTTTCCGAAATTGCTGTTTGTTGGAAATCTTGTATTAAATATTGCACTGGGTCGGAGTCCACTTGGATTCTGATAAAGTGTGACAGATAATACTAGAGGAACAACATTCGGGCCTTGGTTATTTTCTAAGGTAGGGTTGAGTATTCTTTCAACTGTTATCTTCTTCTGCCAAAGCCTATTTTTGAGTCCTGAGTGAGTGCATCCGGAACGAACTAATTTATTAGTTCGTTTCATTAGTTTGTATCTCATAACCACCCGACGAGAAGTGAACACTGCGAGCGGTTCACCGAGAATAGGGAATTCTTGATCCACATCCGGTCATTCTGACTGGGGGCTTTCTTTTACTACCAGGGTCAGACTTTCAAAAACCTCCGAGTGATAGGATTTTAAATGCTTTCTTTACTGCTTTCTTTTAATTGCTTTCTTTAGAGGTCACTCGGTTGTATTGAGGGTTGTGTAACTGCTACTAGGACTGAGAGTTAAGGGATAGTTCAGGGCTTAATTAGAATCTTTGGGCGTGACATGGGGGAATGATAACGGTACTTGACACTTCAATAAATGATTTGTCAGGTGTTGCTTGTCCACCACAGATAATTAACATACCTTAGCAATGCATTGCAAGGGTGGTTATGCGTCTGTGGTATCTGAGAATTTATTTTCTTAAGAGCATGTAAACTCTTGCTGTAAGTACCTATCTGTTAAAGGGAACATGGTATAGAGAGCATGAGAATTGGCTAACTGAACGAATTACCCCAAACTAAGATCTGTGTAACAAAATGGAAGTTTAATTGTGTTTTATCTGAATCTTGTCCAATCTTTATTCTCTTCGTCCTGTCCCTTCTGTCTCATTTTAAATCTGCTTTCTTAGATTAATCTTAATCGCTTTCTTAGATTACTTTTATTGCTTTCTTAGATTAAAATTAATTCGCTTTGTAGAATAATTTTATCTGCTTTATTTTGATTGCTTTCATAGCTTAGTTCAAATTCTGTCAAGTAGTTGTTAGTCATATCACACACTTGAATCGAGTAACCGAGTGGAAAATCTTAGTAAATGGCGTGGGCCCTGCTTCTATCGCACATCCTCCAGTGAACGATCCGGTCTTACTATAAATTACTGCAATTTTTGACTCCGTGCGCTTTCGGGAGCACAGTTTCTTAACTACGAGCAATAAAAACATGACTACGTATAAATATATCCCTAATCACAACACCGCCGTCATAAATTGGTTTCATTAAATAAAACCTAAACCAGGATCACAAATTTTCGGAAAATACTCATGTAGTGGGAATTAGTCAAAAGTTTCATGGCAGGAAATCTTATGGCAGGAATTGATGAGAAATATCATGGCATATTTGCCGGGGATCCTCAGTGTGACAGGCTGAAGATCAACCTATCCCGGCTATGCCATGAGATTTGTCAACATTTCATGACAGGGAGGACCACAGCGCCATTTGAAACCAAAGCACCATACTTGAGTAATAAAAAGACTAATAATCTTGATATATCCCTAAACTCTTTCCCGTGAATCATAACGCTTTTCATTTAATAAATCTAACCTGGTATAATTTTAGCAAAAGCTCGTGTTAACGAAACTTGTCAAAAGTTTCATGGCGCCGTTGCCGGGGAGGATGCAGCGTCATTTATTAAGAGGATTACACTCCTGATTACTCCTAGATTAGCTTAGATTAGTCTAGTTTAGTGTAATATATCTAATCCAGAACAGAAAAAGTACCCTCAAGATTAATTGAACATTTAGAGTACCAAGACTCTAAATGTGAGGATGTTGAACTGAGGAGAAAACCTAACCTAATGGGTATTTATCTGTCTTGCAGGAAATTCGGAACCAACCAAAAAGAAGGAGCAGAAAAGCAAGGAAAACCAGGTTCTTGGTTGGGAAAATTCCACAAATCTGAGAAGTTATTTTCGGAATTTAAAGAAATTTAAGATCCGGAATAAATCTTGCAGATAAATGGAACTGACCCAACCTAATTTTATGCAAGTAGATTATTTTACATAATGGCCCAATGATTTGAATTTACTTGGACTGAATCCATTCAGGTCCAACTCAAATAAAATGGACGCAGGCCCAATATCACACTCGGGCCCAATCCGTTAAAAATTTGAAAATTCAAAAAGTCTGTCGCGGACTGACCATTTTGTCGCGGAACAACGTTCCGCGACCAAGTACAACTCCGCGACAAAATTCCCCTTATCAGCAACCCTTGTTTGTCTTTGTCGCGGAATGATCATTTTGTCGCGATGCCCAGCATCGCGCCCATGTGCAAATTCCGCGACAAAGTTATACTCATCCCTAAACTCTGCTTGTCTTTGTCGCGGAACATTTTGTCGCGGAGCATGACTCTGCGACAGAGTTCCTATTCCGCGACACGGACACACCACTCCATCCTTCCTCGCCATTTTGTCGCGGTACACTTTGTCGCGGTACATGACTCCGCGACAAAGTCTCACACTCCGCGACAGATCTAATGTCGCCAAGCCTGGTCGCGTAATCCTGTTCCGCGACCATGGGCTAGGGTTCCGCGACCGGCCCATTAGTATTTAAACCTCTCCGCCTCCCTCTTCTTCCTCACGCATTCGGACTTAGAAAATTTTCGAAAAACCTCTCATACTCGAAATCTCTCCCGAAGTACACCACTGTGTTCTTCGCACCTTTCGAACGCCAAACCCAAGGGAAACTCTGCCCAAATTTTCGCAACCCTTATGGAGCCATCAGAACCTTCATCTTCGTCTTCTCCGAAGCAAACCGAGCCTTGGTAAGCATTACCCACCCTTTTCGTACGCGAACCACTGCCCTGTTTTTGTGATTTTGGGGATTCTTGCGTTATTACTCTCGATAATGTGCTAATGGGCCTCCTCATGGTTGTTTTCACTTAGTTGATTTTCAATTTTAGTGGTTCTGTGTATTGGGCATGTATGGATTTCGATTCCCTGTTTTTATCGTTAATGGCCGAGTGTGGTGTTGGGGTTTGGTACTTTGGTTGGTTGATGCAAGGGCACAGATAGAAGTGTTAGGGGTTGTAGAAATTTTGATTCCATGATGGCTGGGGTTTGGCAGTGGTAGATTCCGCCATGGTTGTGGGTTTTGAGTTTTAAGATTCTTTTGCTTTTGTTTGTTCTAGTCCATATGCTCATGTTTTGTCTGCTTGATCTTGATTCCTCCTGGATTGTTGAAAAATCTTGAAAAAGTGAGGATTAATGAACATAGGAATACTGCATGAGTATCAATATGCTGTTGATTTTCTTGATTATAGAGCATGAATGATCTTGTGGTTTTTGAATATGTGAGGGATGAAAATGTTTTTAATCCCATGTTTTGGCTCGAATGAAGGCATGATCCTGTGTTAGTGTTTCACTTTGCTCATGTTGCTTGCATGCCACTGTCCTCTTTGCTCCACATTAAATGCAAAGCTGTTGTGTTTGATTATTTGTATGTTGGAGGACTGAGGAAGTTGGCTCTGATCTGTTTTGGCAAGTATTTGAGAGTATGTGGCAATCTGTGTAAAGTGTATGTTTGTTTGGTTTTGGGCAGCCTGCGCCACCACCAATCCCCTTTCCATCAGATTTCACTTTTTCACTAAAAGACAAAATAGTACTAGGAATTTTGGTTGACGATGTGTTTTTGTTCCCAATGGAACTAAAGAGTGTGAGTTAAGTAGCAGTATTTTGCCACCTCAACTGCTACCTTTTTACAAAAATCCAAAAAATGGGACCACACACATCCCACTTTTCATTAAATAAAAACAAGTCAACCTTTTCAAAATTAAAAATAGTGTTTGCATTTTCTTGAACGTTTTAACTGTCCAATGACAGTCCAAACAATCCGGAAATAGCGAATCCAATCCACCATGCCTCCATTGCACACTCCATTTTCGAGCTATCCATTCCATCATCATCATTTCATTCCATTTTCAACAAGTGCCTCGAGCTTGTTTAATAAAATTGGAAAAACAAACTTTTGGGCCCAATGGCCCACTAAAAAAGGAATTTTTGGTCCAATGACCACTTCATTTTTATTTTCATTTATATTTCCCCCTTTTTGATTGGACTCAATAATCCAATTAAGTTATCTTCTTCTAGGTCCTAAGGGATAGTACCTTACATTTGGATCTTTTAATAAACTCAAGATTAAATCACTTAAATCACATTTCGAGCTTAGCAAAGCTCAAAATGTGAGGATGTTGGTTTTCACACCTGAGTAGTCTTTGAAAACTCATAAAAAAATTTTTTGGATGTATCTAAGCACTTTGACCTTTTTCAGGAATGCATTGGTAGTGCACTCAGGCATCGGGTTGCCTGACTGCACATATGAGGCTGCTGGCAACCAGGCCTCAATTGATCGAACAGAGATTAAGGACGCAAGAGATGCCATCAAATCAGTTTATAAGGTGCCTCTGGACCACACTACGGACGAAAAATTGAAACTTTCTCCGGGATGGGACGTGCATATTCCTCCACAGGAAAGGTCGATAGTCGCTGCATCGATAGAAAGGGACTACTATCACTTCCTGAAGAAGTTTTGGATAAGGATGATGGGGTATGCCCCCCAAGACGAAAAGACAACTCCTGAAGTCCATCATGAGCGCATCCAATTGAGGTTCAGAGAGCACAGGGCTGTGTGGAATCGGCATGTGGAAAAGGGAACAAAAGATCCAAATATAGCTGACTTCGACATCATCATCCCTAACCAGATCGTAGATCCTCAAGTTCGGATGGCCTTCGAACACAAACACATGGATCTAAGTAGGGTTATCAACAGTGGGGCCATCATGATGTATGAGGCATTTCCATTTAAGTGGAATCCGTATCTGTTTGAAGCAAAAGGACCAGTGGAGCAGAGGTGGATTACAGATCTAGCTCGGGCCAGGCATCGAGAGCTGACCTTCAACCTGTACAAACGCCTCAAAAAATGCGGAGAAATTTGAGCAAAGCCGCAACACCTCACTGTTGAACACAATGAGGAAGATGATCAAGGATGCACGCGAACAATGGGACGACTTGACTACTGTCTGGGGAAAAGGCAATCCAAGTATCACTGAGTCCTTTCTGGAAGAAGGAGTAGTACTACCTGCAGATGAGGT
The DNA here is from genome assembly GCA_030278955.1 of Hygrophila difformis. Classification (NCBI taxonomy): domain Eukaryota; kingdom Viridiplantae; phylum Streptophyta; class Magnoliopsida; order Lamiales; family Acanthaceae; genus Hygrophila; species Hygrophila difformis. The sequence continues at coordinate 44,692,103 of JAOANR010000005.1, read as the reverse complement.
ACTTGAAACCATCTTCACACACAGAAAGTATGGACGGTACGGGACGAACAAAGATGATGAATTTCCGCAGCACATAGCAGTACTAAGGGATCAGCTACAAGTGGATATACGCAAATGTGGCTGGAAACCCAAAAGGAAAAATGAAAGGCAGTTCAATTTACTATCAAAAGCTGAGGCTGGGGTATATCTCACGTACGATTCGGCAGAAGACATGTCCTACCTAGAAGGGATTCAAAAGGATCTGGTAGGGGGCATGATAGATCAGTATAGGGACTCCTACTGGGAATTGATCATGGAAATGGACAAGTTTGCACTGGAATACTGTAATAGCACTGCTAATGGAAAAAAGGTCTTGCACTATAACAACAATGTTCGGAGTAAGTTCTGCTCCAAGATCAAGAAGGACTGGGAGGACCAACTGAGGAGAATCACTCAAAGGAGTTTTATCGAGGATTATTTGCAGCGCGCCGAGAAGCAACTAGGCTACGAGGGTGAACCGAACAGGGAAGAGGATCCTGACGCTGAAATTGATGCATACTTCTCCACTCCTCCTGAGGCCAACCCACAGCCTACCCAGCCAGCAGTACAGGCTTCGGCATTACCACCAAGAGGACAGACCGAAGTACAAAAAGTTGCTACGTCCGAGCCAGTGGTGCAGCAAGAAACAGTCCGGACTCCAGTACAGCCAGCTCAGACTGAAACGACAACATCTGCTGTAGCACCTGCCACCACTAAGGCACCCATACAGCCCGAGAAAACCTCCACTGCTGTTGTTACATCTGAAGGTCATCAGCCAGCACCTCAACCGGGAACGAGGAGAAGGTTGATAAAGTCCGCTGATAAGGATAAGCCAGCAAGAGCTCCGGAAAGGAAAGTGGAGATCAAGGAACCGGAACCAACTGTTAGGAAAGTGGCAGAGCCCACGGATCCTAAGGACAGAGGTAAAAAGCCAATGCCGCCGCCACCCCCGAAAAAGAAGCACCAGGTGATATCCGATGCTGAGCTAGCCATGAAGATGCACAATGAAGAGCTTGCATTAGCTGGTTTGCTGGATCAAGTAACAGGTGGTTCGGGAATAGAGAAATTGACTGAGGAAGAACGCCTGGAAATGGAAAAGAAAGCTGCAGAGGAAGAGCAGATCCGAAAGAATATCCAGCAGACAAAGGATGAAGAAACTGCCGAAAGATGCAGGCTGAGCTGGAAAGCAGAAAATCTGCAGAGGTTGAGCGGGGTGATGAGGAAGATTTTGAGCTGAAGATCACTGGAGAAGTGCAAGGGCGTGGTTTTGAAAATCAAAGAAGAACAACCTCTTGCATGGACTGGCCCCACTGCACATGATGCTGAGACCATCCGAGGGGATATAAGGAAAAGGCTTAACGAACAGATCGAAACAGGAATCGATGCTGGAGAAAAGCCACATCAAATCAAATATCAGACAAAAGTGGGTCAAGTGATTGATCCTCTCGTGGGCACGGCCAGAATTGAAGAATTCATCACTCAAGGAGGCCCGTCACACCAACCTGAGCAGTCAGAAGGACCGCAAGATTCCATAGATCCAGTAGCACTGGCCAAAACCTTGGAAAAGCAGCCAGACGACCCTCTCATGACCTCTGCACTTAAAGAAAAGGTTCAAGGAATTTTGACTGAAGCTGCAGATGGGAATGATTCGGAAGAAGAAGCTCGGCAGGAGGAGCAAGAATTCATGAACCAAATGGCGCCTATTTTCCAACGTCCAGTTGGACGAGCTGCAAGAATGAGGGAGGAGGAGGAGGTATCAACTGATGTTGATGACCGTAATTTTCATGTAACTACATCTTCTTTGCCTGTAAATTGTGAACTCAATACAATGAAAAATGTAATTAAACAGGTTGAGGAGGAAGTCGGAGATGAAACAGCTCATGGAGAGCGAGAGCCAAGTCAGAGGGGAGATGAGGCTGAACCAAGGGATGACCAGCCACAGGAGGGAGACGATCAAACAGACTGGCACACGAGCGACGACGAGTCCGTCGGATCCATTCGACCAGTCGAGTTTTGGACTGAAAACACTGTAAGGCAAAGAATGGGCGTTTCAAAGGAATATGGGAAGAGAAAGCTGAGTGAGGAGCAGGTTCAAATCAAGTTCAATGGCAACAAAGAGAATGCAGAGAAGTATAAGAAGTTGCAGAAGATGATAGTGCCAGATAAAGGGTTCAGACCCGATGCGTTGTTGCACCCCACTGTTGAGACTTTCTACAGAAATCAAGATTGGGGTAACTTCATGCTGCATCACGACGAAGATGGCTTCGTGGAGCTAACAAAGGAATTCTTCTGCAACATCGATGAAGCTGCCAGAACAACATGGATCCGGGGACAAGTGATAAACATTGCACCTGATTGGCTGAATCAGTTCTTCGGGACTCCAGATATCCAAAGCGAATTCCCCCCTGGTGAGATCATGACGAAGAGAGCCAAAACAACTGAATATGCGAAGTATGCAACCTTGGCTAACAGCATGACAAGCGTGACCGCCCCTGGACACACATTCAATGCAAAATGGCTGCGGATACAGTTCATGCCAACTTATGAGTTCTACATGTCCAAGATCCGGCCCAACTCGCACCCGCACACCACATCTGGAAATGTGCTAATGGGATTTGCAAGAATGTGGAGCGGAGCAAAACTTAATGTAGGGAGGCATGTATTTGAGGTGATGATAACCCAGATAAAGGATAGACAGGTGCTGTGCTATCCGAATCTGATTAGGAGAATCTGCATAGCTCAGGGAGTTGATTTGAGCGCGTTTGAGGGCGACACAGTGGTGAAGGTGAACCCACCTATCAGTGTGCCAAGACTTCCTTTGTGTGAGAGTATCAAATACTCCCTTCCCCAACTGTCCGTCAGAGGAGATTCAGACGCTCAATCCTCTTTCATATCGGGTGAGCAGGCAACAAGAAAACGAAAGAGGCAGCCCAAGACAAAGAAGGGAACACAAAACACCTGTGCTGATGCAGGACCTTCGAATGTTCAAGAGGAGCCTCCCGCGGACCAAGAACGGACTGAGACTCCAATCCCACCTCCGACTCAACCTCAACCTCAGATGCCTCCTCAAAGCCAGAACGTATCTCAGTTCCCTGCTGATTCCCAAACGATTGAGATGGTGAGCAGAATGAGTCAATCTATGCTCGAGGGAATGAAATCCATGACTGATGTAATTTTGGCAAGCCAAGAGGGACAGCAGAAAAGGGCAGAAGAAGAGCGTGAAGAGCGAAGGAGGGAGAGAGAAGAGGAACGCGAAGAGCGTAGGAGAGAAAAGGAAGAGAAACGGAAGGAGAAGTTGGAGAAGGAAAGGAGAGACGAGGAATTCAGAATGATGATGCTAGAAAAAGAAGAGAAGAATCGAAAGATGGTGGAATCACTGATCCTTAGTCAAAATCAGCTCCTGCAAACCTTACTCAAGAAGATCCCTGATGAAGCTGGCTCCTCCAAAAAATCAGACGAGAAGAAAGATGGCGATCCCTGACTCCTTCATTTCTGAGCTTAATTGTAAATATCATATAAGAGAATTTCAATTCATCCATGCTAGACAGATTTGATTGCAAATGAAATCTCTTGTAATTGATATAATTACTGCTTTCAGATTGGGATTTTGCAGCCCCAACAACAATCTTTGTTTTTATTTGGTTCTTTTATTTCTAAAAAGATGTCTGACAGTCCAAGATGAATAAGTGACTGTCAGGCCAAAAATATGCTGCTGACATACTCAGTATGTCAGCAGTGCCTCTTTACTGCTTTCAATTAAATAACCAGCAAAAATATGCATAAACTTGCTCTAAATTAACAGGTTGAATTTAGGCTTATGATTAAATTTTCAGACTTTTAAATTGGGATAATATAATTGAAGACATGCATGAAACGAATTCCTGAGGTTTTGAGCTATAAAAATTTAATGATGCGATCAGCTTATTGGGTAATAAATCTGCATGTTAGAGATTTTGATTGAATAGATTGTTAGAATTAAGCTTCGATTAAATTTGAGAATATTGCATGACATGAATCAACCATTCCATGTGAGCTTTGAGCCATGAGTCATTTTTACTCATTCTTTTCTTTGATGTGTGAAAATCACTTTGATTAAAGGAAACTAGAACTTGCGATTAGGACCGATTCAAGACCATGCCATATTCTAAAAATCGAGAATATGATCGAGGCACCTAGAAAAACCAAAATTTTGGCCTTCTTTTGAATTCCAAACCCAAAAATATTTTCCCCTTAGGATTAACCAATTTGAGCCTTAAGCCTAATTTTTCTTTGAAGCCCTCTATATTATTCCTAGCCTTCTAAAAAGACCAAGAAAATCAAACCCAAGTGTGCAAGGATGAATTCTATCAAGGCATTACAATTTTGATCATCAATGAAAACTATAAATCGGTATTTCAATAAACCGATTCAAAAAAAAAAAAAAAAAAAAAGTTGAATGTCATTCAACACAAATAAATTGCAAATGACGAAGCAAATTAGACTTAGTCTAATGTCATGCAATGGAAAGAAGAAAAAAAAAAGAAAAAAACAAAAGAGAAACAATGATGATCATAAATTTTAAATAAAAATGCCAAGATATGATAGATTAATTCTTGCCACTTCTTAGCCAATAATTTCCTTTCTTACCTACTGTTGCAGCCGTACACCCCGTGATAACCCTTAAATAAGACCTCGTGATCTCGATTTGAAGAAATGAGCCGGTGGCGAGTTGGTCTGATTGCAAGCATATGGGAGAATTTAATTAAAATTGATTTTGAGCGTTCATGATTAAACCCCGATTGAGAGTGAGTGAATTTTCCGATTCTCTTATATGTGAGGCCCTGTCTTATTACACATATTCGTGTCATGCCTTAATTCATATTTTAATCTTTGCATCTTTCAAACATGATGTTCATGAAGGATTGATAATAATGTTTGATTTGTAGGCCCGATGTAGTGAGCAAGTATCATTTCATTAAACACTGCAATCAAGGGAATTTAACACTTGTAGTTTTTGATTGTCTTATCCCAATCTAAAAAGAATGATATTTTTTGAAGCCACGAAAATGAATTGAATATGTAGAGTCCGTGTTCTTACGAACATTGACTCTGACTGCTCGGGGACGATCAGTATTAAATGTGAGGATGTTGGATAATGGCAAAAAATGACCATTATTTTCAATCCATTTCCGTGTCTTAAACGGGCATTTGATCGCATTCCGATCTTACATTAAGTAAGAAAACAGTCGAATTGGACTAATTTATGCATAATTGTAAAAATAATAAGCTGGTGTGAAAAAGGCATAAATATGTAATTTTGTTACATATTTATGTTAGAAAAATCCAAAAACATAAGAAAAAGAAAAAGGAATGAAAAAGATGGGAAAAAGATAGAAAAGCCCACAAAAAGAATATTTTCGGCCCATCTGGCCCAATCCAGCAGGCCCAGGAAGACCTTTGTCGCGGAAGCCCTTGGCGCGATGCAGTGTTCCGCGACAAAGGCATGTTCCGCGACCAACTGGCCCCACATGAAGAGGAGACCAGCCAAGCCCCTGGCGCGATGTCCCTTGTCGCGATGGCATGCTCCTGCGACAAAGGTCCATTCCGCGACCAAGATGCACAAATAGAGACACAAGACCCAGTCGAGAAGCTTTGCCACATACTGTGTGTTCCGCGACCAAACTTGGTGCCCCGAGACAAAGCTGTGATGTGTGTGATGTCTTGAGACACAATGGGCTCAAATCAAGGCCCATGAGCTTAGGGTTTCCCCTCTATAAATATGAGGTGTTTCCTTTGAGCTAAAGGTTGGAAGAATTTTAGAAAAACTACACCTTCTTGAAGGCAAGTTAGGGAGTTCAGTAGTTTAGTTTTAGTTTAGGGTAGTTTAGTTAGGTTTTCTTTTGTATTATTTAATTTATGCACTAGTTAGAAATAGTTTACTGCGCTTTGATTAGATAGCCAGTTTTATACCTTGTTTTTGTTCTAAACTTTTGTTTAAGGGTTTGTGGTACTCAAGCCATGAGTATGAACAACACCGTTTAATAAAATGGGGAAAACATTCTCCATTTGTGTCCCAAAACCATGAAATGGGTCTCACACCCCATGGATCTTACTGTTTTTCATTTTCCTTGGGTCATTTGACCCTTGTTTTTGGCATTTTAATGTCACTGCTTGGTGACTTTTCTTGGGATAATGTTGCATGCTTATGGATGGTCAAGCCTAGATTAGGGTTTCTTAAGTTTTAAGTTTGCTTTATTTCTATTTTGTTCAAGCATGTTCTAGCTAGATTCAAATTCTGTTTTGTTATTTTGAGCTTAGTTTAGCTTTTGAATCTGAAATGGGTGAGATCACACATAATGCATGCCACTGTTCCACTTTACTTTTCTGACATGTGTACTGGACACACCTTTGTCGCGGAACAACTCTTGTCGCGGAACCACGTTCCGCGACAAAATGGTGCTTTGGCGACAAAGGTGCCAAAGAACATTTGTTGACCATTATTTTAAAACCCTTGGTCGCGAAACACCCCTGGCGCGGAACCACGTTCCGCGACAAAATCTTGATTAGCGACCAAGGACCCAAATACTTGTGATTTTATTCTGGAAGGGGCTTTGTCGCGAAGCAACCTTGTCGCGGAACCACGTTCCGGCCAAAAAACTCTTGTTCCGCGACAAGAATTATGCCTTGTCCAATTTTCAACCTTTTTGTCGCTATGCCCTTGTCGCGGAACCCGTTCCGCGACAAAATTTTCTTTTACTTAGCGACAAAACAACCCTAAACTTTCAAAATTCCATTTCTCTTATTTCCCACCCCTTTGTCGCGAAATCTTTGTCGCGGAGCCATGCTCCGCGACACGAACCCTGTATCGCGACAAGGTGGCACCTTTTGCCAAAATTCTCATTCTTCATCTCATTCCCATTAATTAATTGAACCTTTGTATTATATTTTGAGGTTGAAATCCAATGATCTCAACCCATGATTAAATTTGATATAAAGACTTTGTTCAATTTTCCCTATTAAAAGATTCTTCTACAAATGATTAAACTCTAATGATCTAAGTATATAATCTGGACTGTAATTAATTAATTAATTAATGGAATGAGCGATTATTTAGACATGAAGAGTAATTATGGATTTAATTCCATACCTTGCATGAGAAACCAATGTCTCTCATGCAAGATGACCCAAAAATATTTTTCTTTTTATTTATTTGTCTTTTCCCGTGTTGTGTGAAACAACTATATAAGGAATATATCAGATTAATGTTGGCGGGTATTCCCACACGGATAACTAGCTCGTGATCTGTATATTAATTATTATAGTGTTATTTTGCATGGTCCAGGATAGTGGTCGTGGACGCCTTGGCGGTTCATCCCTCCGGATTATAATAGCTGCTCAGCTGACTCCTATCGGATACAGTTTTTCTTTTCTTTACTTTAATTTCAAACCTGAATCTGGAGCTGTAGTAATGTTTAGATGATATATGCCAATGTCATCTAATCATTATTGCAG